>JABSTR010003262.1:0-87913 GCA_013339765.2 Haemaphysalis longicornis | reverse complement strand
CGACGTACGAATGGCCCCGAGTACAGACTTCAACTTGCAAGGTGTTCGTCGAAAGTCCGGGCGAATACCACTACGTCGTCGAGGTATACGAGGCCGGTGTGCCACTTAAGGCCAGCTAGCACAGTGTTCATGACTCTTTGAAACGTCGCTGGTGCTGTGCACAGCCCAAAACGGCATCACTTTGAACTCGTATAGGCCGTCTGGGGTTATAAATGCAGTCTTCTCTCAGTCTCTCTCGTCCACTTCAATTGCCAGTAGCCGGTCGTCAGGGTCCATCGATGGGAAGTACTTCGCGTGGCATAAGTGGTCGGGGGCCGTCGTCGATTCGGGGGTGGGGGTGGGGGTACACGTCCCTTTTCGTGATTTTGTTCAGTCGCCGGTAGTCAACGCAAAACCTTAATGTGCCGTCTTTTTTCTTTACGAGTACGACGGGCGCAGCCCAGGGGCTTTTCGATGGCTGTATAATGTCGTCGCTGAGCATGTCGTCGACTTGAGAACGGATGATTTCCCTTTCGTGTGAAGAGAGACGGTACGGTGACTGTCGGGTAGGTCGGGCTCCATCTTCGGTTATTATTCGGTGCTTCGCTAGAGGGGTCTGACGTAGTTTTGCGCTCGACGAAAAACATTCGCTATAGCGACGCAGCAAAGCCAATAATTTGTTCCGTTGGTCTTGCGGTGCAGCGCCGGATTCACTTCGAGGGCGCTGGGGAGCTTGAAGGTTTTTTACGTGTGTGCGTTCAAGGTCGGCGACCGCGATCACATCACTTGCTTCTTGCGTTTCGAGGAATGCAATTGCCGCGCCCTTGTTTAAATGCTGGTACTCCTCGGTGAAATTAGTAACAAAATGTCGGATTGGTGTTCCTTGAAGCGCGCAATGCCTCTTGCGGCAGCGACACCACGGTCGAGAAGCAACCTTGATCAGTGTCTACGATAGCGTCGACGTCAAGGCAGCATCTCGCAGTTAGAGTGCGACCTCGCAGTAGCTTTGCGCGGGGTGGCAGGGTGACATGTTCATCGGCAATCCTTACAGCAGCACGTCGTTCGGGGTTCGGTTCCGGCGTCATGGAGTGATGGGGGGAAAAAGTAATTGACTTAGTCTACAGATCGACTATTGCACAGTTGTTCATCAAAAAGTCCATTCCAAGAATTACGTAGCGGAAGCAGTTAGGGCAGAACGACGAACGCCGCAGGGTACGTTGTGCCGTCTATGGTGACGCGCGATGTGCACGTTCCACTTGGCGCAACGAGGTGGCCTCCTGCTGTGCGAATGTGCGGACCATCCCATCTGGTCATAACTTTCTTCAGCTTAGACGCAAATGGCCCGCTCATTACCGAATAGTCGGCTCCCGTGTCGAGGGGCGACTACGTCAAAGCTGTCGCTGGACACCTTGACGTCAGATGCAGTCTTCCTCGAGTTCCGCGTTCGTCGGGGCGTCGTATCTCTGCTTGTACGTGTTGACGGTCGGGCACTGTGCATCGTCGTTTTCGTCGTCTTCTCAACGGACATCTCGGTCACGTCGGGTACGCGTCGCGCCGTGTAGCTGTCGCGTGTTCGGGAGTCTCCTCAGGGTTAGATCGGGTCGTCGGGATGAGGGCATGTCGTGAATCACTGTCTTCAGTGCGTCATTGCGTCGTTGGAGGGCTTCCAGTTTTTCGCCATACAGCAACTTCACCTCCAGAAGTTGCTGCTTTTAGTTTCCCCCCCCGCGTGGGCTGGGGGACCTTCCACGTGCGAAATCAGTATTGCTACGGCGGTTAGGCGTCTGGTATGGGTAGGGCCGAGTCTCCGGCTTTCGGTGTGAGCGGGCTGGTCCTCGGTTGGTGTTGGACAGGTATTCCTCGATCTCGGTAGGGCGCTGGCCGTGTCGGGGGCGTGGGGCGTCGACGGAGAAGCCACGCAGTCCGAGTCTCCTGTACGGGCAGCTACGATAGATGTGATCGGCCTCTCCGCAATGGTAGCACAGCGGATGATGATCTGGCTTTCGCCAAACGTCAGTGTTCCTCGGCGTCTGGGTTTTGGCTGTCTACGGTGGTACGTTCGACGGCGGCGACAATGGGGACGGCGGCGAGAGTGGACGGCAGTACGGTGGAGCTTCTTGTAGACGGGTCGGAGCAGGGCGGGGTCGACTAACAGCCGCGGAGTAGGTCATCGCCTTTGGCTCGCGGGGTGCCTCGGATGGCATAGAAGTGCCCAAAGCGTGTTGGACCTCTTCGCGGATGACGTCAGTCAGGGAAGCCACTTGAGGTTGCGGCGTCGTCGGAAAAAGCTTCCGAAGCTCCTCCCTGACCACTGCTCGGATGGTCTCACGCAGTGTGTCGGCGCTTGTAGCCCCGGCACCGATCGTCTTCGAAACCAGCACGTTTGACCGGGCGATCGTACTGCCTCGTTCGAACTTCCAGCGTCTTCTCCATCGCGGCCGCCTCAGACGCGAATTCAGCCACGGTCTTCGGCGGGTTACGGACTAGACAAGCAAAAAGCTCTTGCTTCACTCCTCGCATTAGGAACCTGAGCTTCTTTTCTTCGGTCATTTCGGGGTCCGCACGGCGAAAAAGTCGCTTCATCTCCTCAACGAAGATCACGACACCTTCGTTGGGGTGCTGCGTTCGAGTTTCAAGCAAAAGCGCAGCTCGCTCTTTTCTCACCACGGTAGTGAAGGTCTTAAGGAACTCCCTTTTGAATTGAGTCCAGTCGGTCAAAGAACTCTCATGGTTCTCGAACCAAGTTCGAGCAGCATCTTCTAAGTAAAAGAAGACATGTGGGAAAGTTTCTTCGTCGTCCCACCTGTTGAAGATGCGGACGCGCTCCAGCTTCGCCAACCATTCTTCGGGGTCTTCAGCGGGGCCTCTCCGGGACGATGGCGGTTCCCAGGGCTGCTGCAGGACGATTAGCGACGTTGTTTCTCGCACCATGGTGTTGGTTGCAGCGTTCCTTCTCTTGGGCCCTTCTGGCATGAGACCGAACTCGGGTAGCAATCCTTGCAGTAGGCGGCTTTCTCTGGTTGGGCTGGCTTGGCGGCTTCCAGATGTCGTAGAGAGCATAAAGGGTGCGTACCCCGCACCTCACCAGATGTCACGAAGACAAGGACGATGCAGTTGTCTTGAACGAGAAACACGTTTATTGAAGCGAACTTGTGCTCCCCTTACAACTAAAAAGAATAGAGAGGCGGTGAAGCAGCGGTCAACAAAGTGATTTGCACAGGCCAGTGTCGTCGAATCGAATGCCCGGCGTCCGCACTGCAGTCTTTTTATCTTTCGGCGCGCGTGGTTCTGGAAACGTCGATTCGCATCGAGAACATAGTAGATCCAAGTAGATTATTCTGGGCTGTTCACGTTAGATCGGAATGCTCTCCCTATCACAACAGATAACACATGCAGCCAAGAAAGAAAGAATGGAACACGCGCTTCCCTTGGCGCAGAGATACACAGACCGGCGCAGCCGGGCAGTAAAAGCAAAACACAAATAAACAAACCCAATGTATGGTTCGCGGCATTTATATATATATATATATATATATATATAGTATAAGTAAAGAGCCGGATACACAGCAAGAACAATAACAAACAATGTTTACTTACGTAGCGGCAACGGGACTTGCCTTCATCAGAGTAAAGTTACATGATTTTGCTGTCGCAAACATTTTGAACACATTTCTTATATAGGTTTGCATAAACTGTGAGAAAGAGCGGAAACTGTTTCGGAAATGCGGAGTGTGCATAGTCAGGCTACGCCTATGTTACAACATCAACAAACAAACAAGAAAAATAAAAAAGGGAAGGGGAAGCGAGAGAGAGAAAAAGGGTTCGTGTTAACAATGCAGCGTTCAAGGTTGCACCATGACGGGTCAACGTATGCCGCGCGGGCTGCAAGTTCAGACAATGGGTGAAACTGGACAACCGCGGTTTGAAAAGAAAGGGAAGAGTATACAGTAAGGTATTCAGTGACTGCTGAGACTGGTTCGGGGGGAAGCGAAGATGGGTGTGCCCCTCGGGGTCAAGAGAATAGATAGGGGGCACAAAAGAGCATTTCACAGAAGCTAGCAATTGAACAGGAAATAGGTAGGGTCACAAAAGGCTAAACATGAATCGATCACAAAGAGTTAAACATTCTTATGTGGTGGTGGGAACGAGGCCTCCCTCCCCAGGACAAATGGCATTGTTGAGCCGCATTAGGCTAATAAAGCTGCTGTATTAGGAGAGTTTCTGCGAATTCTGATGGCAAACTCGAGGGTAGGAATAATGAACATAGTTATAAAAATTATGAAGCCGCTAATTTAATCGAGGGATAAGCACGTTAGTTTTCCGTAACTTTCATTAATTCCAAGCGTGGCTGACCCAAACTTATAAAAGAGATAAGATTCCCGAACCTCGCGGTCGTGGTGCGTTTTGAAGGCGGATTCTAAATCGTTGCTTTAAGACGTTCAAATGCATGCCCGGCACTGTTCACATGTCTTGACAAGGGCAAATAAGGGCAGCTTTTTGCATGAGAGCGGTGATTATTGAACCGTATTCGGAAGGACGTTTTCAGTTTGGCCGATATATTGTTGCCTACAAACAGTGCACTCTAGAAGATATACGACATTAGCGGAGTCACAGTTAAAGTTACCTTTTATATTTACGTAGTAGTCTGAAGCCGTGCTGGTGGCGCGCTGTGTAGTGGTCATGTGTGGGCATACTTTACATCGGGATTTATTGCAGGGCATGCAGCCAGTAGTTGCCGGTCGGTTGATACGAGAGTTAGTAAGAAAGTCACCTAAATTCTTATTACCCCGGTAGACAACGCGTGGTGGTTCGGGGAATATGCTTTTTAAGCGGTCACTTTGCATTATGATATTGTGATGTTTTTTTAGCACGGTTGACACTCTTGGAGCGGAGGATGATTGGGTTAAAACTAGGTTATTTTGCGGGTTCCCGTTCGGGGCTTTTTCTTACAGATTTCTTACAGCTCGCTGCTGCAACGAAAAGGCACGCCGTTTAAACTCACTTCTCCGCGAATTTTGCCGCCACTCACGCTTTGTCTGCTTCGTCGATCATGGCTTTGAGCACCTTCCAGCCTGCCGAGTACTCGCTGCGGACGGCTTACACCCGAGCTTCGAGGGTGTGGCCTTGCTGGCCGGCCACATTCGTGCACTCTGCTTCATGCAACAGCGCTGCAATCCTCTGGGCTGGCGCGACTTCGCATGCACCGTCGACGCAGTTGCAGCCCCGGCTATATTGCCTAATGACAGCGACTTTCCACCACTGCCATCCAATTCTATCCAGTGTAAGGACCCCGGAGCAGTGTCGTGCCAGCAGCCCACCGCCACCGCCCCCCAGATCCACCACAACTACGGCACCCCGGGCAAGCGCCAGTGCCCCAACCCCGAAGACCACGGACGAGTTTCGCGCCAGCAACATGCCAACCCCTACTGGCAAACCTGCAGCGGCCACAACGCCCCGAGGGAACGCTCGCGGCTACACTAAGAAGCTCCCTGACCGGCGCCGCACCAACAGCATGCCACGCCCAACCTCCGCATGTTCAGCGACCACCGAGCCCACGAAAACAACAGCAGCGCGTCCGCCGGACCTTCCGGGGTCCGAAATCCAGCCCTCCGTGCCACATGCTCTTACAACCTTCGAAAGAATCGGCATAGCAGCAATTGACTTCAACACAAAAAAACAGGTAACGCGGCCTCCTTCCCCGTTTCAAGACAGTTTTTAAAGCTAAGAAAAATCACCGAAAAGCGCATACGTTCCGAATTGCACGTTTACGCTCTTGCACAGTACTTGACTGCCGCGGTCGCTCCCAGGGGTCTTAGGATTAGAATAAAACCTGCTACTACCGAACTCTCCCCGTCCAACATGAATAAGTGGAAACAGGTACTCGATAAAGCATCCTTACAATTAACTGAAATAATCCTCAATCACTACGAAACTACGGCCCATTCTCTCCGAAAGAAAGAGGAACTACTTAGTCAGGAACTAAGCAAAAGAGAGTTGAACCTTTTAAGCAACTACGAATCTAAGACGGCCTCCGCCATATCCCGAACAAAAGACCGAAAGTTTAACTGAGGTAATATTTCTAACACTGGCCACATGCGTAAGAACCTAACAAGCTCCGGCACTAGTAACTGCCACAACTCTGACAATACGGCCGATCATGTCACTACAACTGTAATAAATGCTTCGACTACTGCACCCCAAACAGTTCAGTTAAATCCCTGTACAAATATTTTTCCCTCGCCTGCCGTCACAAAAGAAAACCTTACCGGGAATGTAAGGAACCTTTCAAGTATAACCCTCTCCCCAGCTCAGATGAACGTCTTGTCAAAGGGCCTAAACTTTTGCCCGGCTACTGGTGGTTTTGATGAATTTCAACTTTTTAAGGACTTCGATAACTTCGCCAGAAACATGAGACTACGAGAATACTTCACCGATCACCCCGCAATGGAAGAAGCCCGCAGAACCCTACCTAGCTATTAGCACTGGACCCCTCCCACACAGCGTGATAGTTGCCTCGACATGTACATCAAAGCTGTCCAACGCGATGTGCGAAAAGCTTACCAAACACAAATTTCTTTCCAACACAACATGACTACCAACGAAAAGAAAGCCCTAGAGGAACTCGGAAGCTGTCCCGACATTATTATTAAACCTGCCGACAAGGGAGGCGCAATCGTAATCCTTGACAAAACCGACTATGTTAACGAGGCCAATAAGCAACTATCAGTATCGACGTTCTATAAAGCACTACCCTATGATCCCACTCAACATTATAAGCAAATTGTCAAAGATAAACTTGCTTAGCTTGTTAAAAATAAAACAATAAATGAAACCACGGCTCGTTCCCTGATCCCCTAAAGGGACACTGAAGTGATATGTTAACATTGCAGGATTACTAGCGCAAATTGTAGTCCGGAGTCCCCAGGCCATCTTTCGACCACTCTAGGCGCGTTTACGCGATTTTATTTAGTAGAAAAACTAATTCGAAAACGCTGTCCTCCTCTCTTTACGCTCGCCCATTTTCTGTGGCGTTTTCGTGTGACGTCAGGAGGGTATGAGCTGGCAATAGGCTGCGCCACGGCTGCGCTACTGCACGGCTCCCCGGCCGACAGATTCAGTCGGCCCAGCGTTTCGTCCGCCGGCCGCCGGCGGGTCGTCGCAATCAAGGAGGTTAAAAAAAATTGCTTGGTCGCAATTCATTCACTTAGTTGAAACGAAGCCAGGACACGTTTGTGAATGGAACAATGTGCCTTTCTTTACTTGGTTTGTTTGTACACTGTATCTAGCTCCAAGTCAAGGTCGCTTCACACAAGCGCTGCACATGCGACGCTTCGCTGACTGGTACGCCAGTAGGAAAATATAAGGCCTCTTGAAGGCGGGAGAAGAGTCAGCGAAGTCAATATAGGTACTAAGGAAATAAAATCAACTGATATTTTTACCGTACAGCGTAAAACTAGGGCGCGGGAAGCACTTTTTTGCGCTGGGCGAACAAGCACAGCGGTCAGCAGCACGACTACGCATCTGCGAACGCTTTTCCGTCTACGAAATGCAATTGCTAGACGTGAGCTACTGTGGAAACTCGGGCGACGCTTACTGCACGATCGCAGTACAACAAATAGTCACCTAAGCGGCTTGAAATGCCAAAACTAAATAAAAGTGTAAACCCGTTGTACAATATATACCCTATATTAGCAATGCATTCGCGTCCCGCTCCGTAGCCTAGCGGTCTGGGGCGCAAGGAATTCACCGCAAATGTTTTGCGAGTCACGAGTTCGAATCCCCGCGGGTACGTGCCTTTTTTTTTGTAAGTTAACTTTTTTTTTTGTTTTCCGCCGATGTTTTCTGTATTGAGTTCACCTTTTTTTGGGCCGCAACGTTCATGGCTACACGAACTAGTTCACAAAACGCGCGCAGGCTAGCACTGGCGCGCTAGCGAGTTCTCGTTGGCGTGCTGTTGCCATAAGCACCGACTGCTTGCAGGCAGTTGGCACAGGCCAGAATAAACGGACCCTTGGCCTGGTGCGAACACGCTTTTTACGATACAGGCATGAGGGAGGCAAGCTCCAAATATGGGGGAAAAGCGCATGACATTTGGGCGTCTGCGGTTACGCGGAGGGCGTTCATGCACTTCGTAGGTCTCGGCTAGTGATGCTACGACTACAAGCCGTCCTGGGAGGCTTATCTTGTGCATTTTACAGCCGACAGCATGGCAGAAGCGCGGTACGATGATTACTGAGATATTGAGAATGCCCATCCAACAAAGCCATTGGTTATGTTTTACAGAACCTAAACCAAAACCGAAACTTGTGTGATTGCTAACCTTGGGCATCGTCCAATCACGGCGCCCCTCCTCCCAACGTCCCAGCCTTAGTTGGTGCGGCCGCCGCAAACCACGCATGGTAGTTTTTCTTCTTTCGCGCTTTGTAAAATAATTACCGATTTGTCAACCGGATAAACGATGAAAAGTGTGCTAATTTGAGCCAGTCTACGCAGTGCAAGCAAAAACGGGAGCTTGACAAGTTCACTTCAGAGTCCCTTTAAGCCCAGTAGCCGGTAAATTCTATCTTCTCCCAAAGATTCACAAGGTGAACAACCCAGGATGCCCCATTGTTTCTGGCATTGGCACTGTTACCGAAAACGTCTCGCGCTATGTGGATAATCTCATTTGCGACATTCTGCCAAGCTTTCCCTCCTTCATTAAGGATACCAATGACTTTCTCTCAGACATCTCAAAAATTGAAATTCCTGATAACTGCCTTCTAGTCACCCTTGATGTCGCGTCACTGTATACTAACATCCCCCATGAAGATGGCATCGCCGCTGTATCCCTTGCGGATGAGCAGTCATCGTGCGACAAACCTATCGATTCTTCTGCTCTCCAAACATTCCTTAGGCTTATTCTTGAACTTAACAATTTTGAGTTCGACGGAGTTCATTACGTGCAAGTCAGCGGGACGTCAATGGGAACTCGAATCGGACCTAACTACGCTAATATCTTTATGGCTCACCTCGAATCAAACTTTCTTGACACCCAAAATTTAAAGCCAATGTACTATAAAAGGTATATTGATGACATATTCATGATCTGGCAACACGGAGAGGCGGAGCTCCTCACCTTCATTGAGGCATTTAACCTAGCCCATCCTAGTATTTCCCTTGCTCATTCCTATTCGGAACACAGTGTAAACTTTCTGGACGTCACCGTTACTACCTTCGAAGGTCGGCTTCAAACTAAACTGTATAGAAAACCGACAGACACGCGGCAGTATTTGCACTTCCGAAGCAGCCATGTCAGACACTGCAAGACAGCAATACCTTACAGCCAAGCCCACCGATTTAGGAGAATTTGCTCAAACCAAGCCGACTTTGACTCAAACTGTCGAGAACTCAAGACCGCCCTCCTGAATAAAAAATACCCGGAAAAAGTTATCGACGACGCTATTGTGCGAGCCAACCAATTAGACCGTAACGAAATCTGTAACAAAAAAGCCCCGAACGGGAACCCGCAAACTAACTTAGTTTTAACCCACTCATCCTCCGCTCCAAGAGTGTCAACCGTGCTAAAAAAACATCACAATATCCTAATGCAAAGTGACCGCTTAAAAAGCATATTCCCCGAACCACCACGCGTTGTCTACCGGCGTAATAAGAATTTAGGTGACTTTCTTACTAACTCTCGTATCAACCGACCGGCAACTACTGGCTGCATGCCCTGCAATAAACCCCGATGTAAAGTATGCCCACACATGACCACTACACAGCGCGCCACCAGCACGGCTTCAGACTACTACGTAAATATAAAAGGTAACTTTAACTGTGACTCCGCTTATGTTGAATATCTTCTAGAGTGCACTGTTTGTAGGCAACAATATATCGGCCAAACTGAAACGCCCTTCCGAATACGGTTCAAAAATCACCGCTCTCATGCAAAAAGCTGCCCTTATTTGCCCCGGTCAAGACATGTGAACAGTCCCGGGCATGCATTTGAACATCGGAAAGCAACGATTTTAGAATCCGCCTTCAAAACGCACCACGACCGCGAGGTTCGGGAATCTTATCTCATTTATAAGTTTGGGTCAGCCACGCTTGCAATTAATGAAAGTTACGGAAAACTAACGTGCTTATCCATCGAATAAAATTAGCGGCTTCATAATTTTTATAACTATGTTCATTATTCCTACCCTCGAGTTTGCCATCAGAATTCGCAGACACTGTCCTAATACAGCAGCTTTATTAGCCTAATGCGGCTCAACAATGCCATTTGTCATGCGAAAAGAGGCCTCGTTCCCACCACCACTTAAGAATGTTTAACTCTTTGTGATCTATTCATGTTTAACCTTTTGTGACCCCACTTATTTCCTGTTCAATTGCTAGCTTCTGTGAAATGCTCTTTTGTGCCCCTATCTATTCTCTTCACCCGCGGGGGGCACACCCATCTTCGCTTCCCCCCGAACCAGTCGCCCTAGCCACTGAATTCCTTACTGTATACTCTCCCCTTTTTTTTCAAACCGCGGTTGTCCAGTTTTCCCCATTGTCTGAACTTGCAGCCCGCGCGGCATACGTTGACCCGTCATGGTGCAATCTTGAACGCTGCATAGTTAACACGACCACTTTTTCTCTCTCTCGCTCCCCCACACTTTTTATTTTTCTTGTTTGTGTTCTTGATGTTGTAACATAGGCGTAGCCTGACTGTATGCACACTCCCCATTTCCGAAACATTTTCCGCTTTTCCTCACAGTTTTATGGAAACCTATATAAGAAATGTGTTCAAAATGTTTGCGACAGCAAAATCATGTAACTTTACTGTGATGAAGGCAAGTCCCGTTGCCGCTACGTAAGTAAACATTGTTTGTAATGGTTCTTGCTGTGTATCCGACTCTTTACTTATACTATTTCTGCGCGCTTTGTGAGTTTATCTTTCTCTAGATTTATATATAAATATATATATATATATATATAGTATACGTAAAGACTCGGATACACAGCAGGAACAATAACAAACAATGTTTACTTACGTAGCGGCAACGGGACTTGCCTTCATCAGAGTAAAGTTACATGATTTTGCTGTCGCAAACATTTTGAACACATTTCTTATATAGGTTTGCATAAAACTGTGAGAAAGAGCGGAAAATGTTTCGGAAATGGGAGTGTGCATACAGTCAGGCTACGCCTATGTTACAACATCAACAACCAAACAAGAAAAAATAAAAAAGGGAAGGGGAAGCGAGAGAGAGAAAAAGGGGTCGTGTTAACAATGCAGCGTTCAAGGTTGCACCATGACGGGTCAACGTATGCCGCGCGGGCTGCAAGTTCAGACAATGGGGGAAACTGGACAACCGCGGTTTGAAAAGAAAGGGAAGAGTATACAGTAAGGTATTCAGTGACTGCGGAGACTGGTTCGGGGGGAAGCGAAGATGGGTGTGCCCCCGCGGGTCAAGAGAATAGATAGGGGGCACAAAAGAGCATTTCACAGAAGCTAGCAATTGAACAGGAAATAGGTAGGGTCACAAAAGGTTAAACATGAATAGATCACAAAGAGTTAAACATCTTAAGTGGTGGTGGGAACGAGGCCTCCCTCCCCAGG
This sequence comes from Haemaphysalis longicornis, assembly GCA_013339765.2. Taxonomy (NCBI): domain Eukaryota; kingdom Metazoa; phylum Arthropoda; class Arachnida; order Ixodida; family Ixodidae; genus Haemaphysalis; species Haemaphysalis longicornis. The sequence goes on along the minus strand of JABSTR010003262.1, from coordinate 76,350 downwards.
ACAAATGGCATTGTTGAGCAGCATTAGGCTAATAAAGCTGCTGTATTAGGAGAGTTTCTGCGAATTCTGATGGCAAACTCGAGGGTCGGAATAATGAACATAGTTACAAAAATTATTAAGCCGCTAATTTTAATCGAGGAATAAGCACGTAGTTTCCGTGACTTTCATATTGCAAGCGTGGCTGACCAAACTTATAAATGAGATAAGATTCCCGAAACCTCGCGGTCGTGGCGCGTTTTGAAGGCGCATTCTAAAGTCCGTTGCTTTAAGATGTTGTAAATGCATGCCCGGGACTGTTCACATGTCTTGACAGGGGCAAATAAGGGCAGCTTTTTGCATGAGAGCGGTGATTATTGAACCGTATTCGGAGGGCGTTTCAGTTGGCCGATATATTGTTTGCCTACAACAGTGCACTCTAAAGATATACGACATTAGCGGAGTCACAGTTAAAGTTACCTTTTATATTTACGTAGTAGTCTGAAGCCGTGCTGGTGGCGCGCCGTGTAGTGGTCATGTGTGGGCATATTTTACATCGGGGTTTATTGCAGGCATGCAGCCAGTAGTTGCCGGTCGGTTGATACGAGAGTTAGTAAGAAAGTCACCTAAATTCATTATTACGCCGGTAGACAATGCGTGGTGGTTCGGGGAATATGCTTTTTAAGCGGTCACTTTGCATTAGGGTATTGTGATGTTTTTTTAGCACGGTTGACACTCTTAGAACGGAGGATGAGTGGGTTAAAACTAAGTTAGTTTGCGGGTTCCCGTTCGGGGCTTTTTTCTTACAGATTTCGTTACGGTCTAATTGGTTGGCTCGCACGATAGCGTCGTCGATAACTTTTTACGGGTATTTTTTATTCAGGAGGGCGGTTTTGAGTTCTCGACAGTTTGAGTCAAAGTCGGCTTGGTTTGAGCAATTCTCAAATCTCCTAAATCGGTGGGCTTGGCTGTAAGGTATTGCTGTCTTGCATTGTCTGACATGGCTGCTTCGGAAGTGCAAATACTTCCGCGTGTCTGTCGGTTTTCTATACAGTTTAGTTTGAAGCCGACCTTCGAAGGTAGTAACGGTGACGTCCAGAAAGTTTACACTGTGTTCCGAATAGGAATGAGCAAGTGAAATACTAGGATGGGCTAGGTTAAATGCCTCAATGAAGGTGAGGAGCTCCGCCTCACCGTGTTGCCAGATCATGAATATGTCAGCAATAAACCTTTTATAGTACATTGGCTCTAAATTTTGGGTGTCAAGAAAGTTTGTTTCGAGGTGAGCCATAAAGATATTAGCGTAGTTAGGTCCGATTCGAGTTCCCATTGACGTTCCGCTGACTTGCACGTAATGAACTCCGTCGAACTCAAAATTGTTAAGTTCAAGAATAAGCCTAAGGAATGTTTGGAGAGCAGAAATATCTATAGGTTTGTCGCACGAGGACTGCTCATACGCAAGGGATACAGCGGCGATGCCATCTTCATGGGGGATGTTAGTATACAGTGACGCAAACATCAAGGGTGACTAGAAGGCAGTTATCAGGAATTTCGATTTTTGAGATGTCTGAGAGAAAGTCATTGGTATCCTTAATGAAGGAGGGAAAGCTGGGCGGAATGTCGTAAATGAGATTATCCACATAGCGCGAGAGGTTTTCGGTAACAGTGCCAATGCCAGAAACAATGGGGCGCCCTGGGTTGTTCACCTTGTGAATCTTTGGGAGAAGATAGAATTTACCGGCTACTGGGCCTTAAGGGGATCAGGGAACGAGCCGTGGTTTCATTTATTGTTTTATTTTTAAACAAGCTCAGCAAGTTTATCTTTGACAATTTGCTTATAATCTTGAGTGGGATCATTGGGTAGTGCTTTATTAGAACGTCGATACTGATAGTTGCTTATTGGCCTCGTTAATATAGTCGGTTTTGTCAAGGATTACGATTGCGCCTCCCTTGTCGGCAGGTTTAATAATTATGTCGGGACAGCTTGCGAGTTCCTCTAGGGCTTTCTTTTCGTTGGTAGTCATGTTGTGGTGGAACGAAATTTGTGTTTGGTAAGCTTTTCGCACATCGCGTTGGACAGCTTTGATGTACATGTCGAGGCAACTATCACGCTGTGTGGGAGGGGTCCAGTGCTTAATAGCTAGGTAGGGTTCTGCGGGCTTCTTCCGTCGCGGGGTGATCGTAGAAGTATTCTCGTAGTCTCATGTTTCTGGCGAAGTTATCTAAGTCCTTAAAAAGTTGAAATTCATCAAAACCACCAGTAGCCGGGCAAAAGTTTAGGCCCTTTGACAAGACGTTCATCTGAGTTGGGGAGAGGGTTATACTTGAAAGGTTCATTACATTCCCGGTAAGGTTTTCTTTTGTGACGGCAGGCGAGGGAAAAATATTAGTACAGGGATTTAACTGAACTGTTTGGGGTGCAGTAGTCGATGCATTTATTACAGTCGCAGTGACATTATGGGCCGTATTGTCAGAGTTGGGGCAGTTACTAGTGCCGCAGCTTGTTAGGTTCTTACGCATGTGGGCCAGTGTGGAAATCTTATCTCGGTTAAACTTTCGGTCTTTTGTTCGGGATATGGCGGAGGCCGTCTTAGATTCATAGTTGCTTAAAAGGTTCAACTCTCTTGTGCTTAGTTCCTGACTAAGTAGTTCCTCTTTTTTTCGGAGAGAATAGGCCGTAGTTTCGTAGTGATTGAGGATTATTTCAGTTAATTGTAAGGATGCTTTATCGAGTACCTGTTTCCACTTATTCATGTTGGACGGGGAGAGTTCGGTAGTAGCAGGTTTTATTCTAATCCTAAGACCCCTGGGAGCGACCGCGGCAGTCAAGTACTGTGCAAGAGCGGAAACGTGCAATTCGGAACGTATGGCGCTTTTCGGTGATTTTTCTTAGCTTTAAAAACTGTCTTGAAACGGGGAAGGAGGCCGCGTTACCTGTTTTTTTGTGTTGTAGTCAGTTGCTGCTATGCCGATTCTTTCGAAGGTTGTAAGGGCATGTGGCACGGAGGGCTGGATTTTGGACCCCGGAAGGTCCGGCGGTCGCGGAAGATGCGGAGGTTGGGCGTGGCATGCTGTTGGTGCGGCGCCGGTCAGGGAGCTTCTTAGTGTAGCCGCGAGCGTTCCCTCGGGGCGTTGTGGCCGCTGCAGTTTGCCAGCAGTGTTGGCATGTCGCTGGCGCGACGCTCGTCCGTGGACTTTCGGGGTTGGGGCGCTGGCGCTCGCCCGGGGCGCCGTGGTTGTGGTGGATCTGGGGGGCGGTGGCGATGGGCTGCTGGCACGGACACTGCCTCCGGGGTCCCTTACACTGGATAGAATTGGAGGCAGTGGTGGAAAGTCGCTGTCAGTTTGGCAATATAGCCGGGGCTGCAACTGTGGTCGGCAGTGCATGCGAAAGTCGCGCCAGCCCAGAGGATTGCAGCGCTGTTGCATGAAGCAGAGTGCTCGAATGTGGCCGGCCAGCAAGGGTACACCCTCGAAGCTCGGGTGTAAGCCGTCCGCAGCGAGTACTCGGCAGGCTGGAAGGTGCTCAAAAGCCATGATCGACGAAGCGGACAAAGCGTGATGTGGCGGCAAAATTCGCGGAGAAGTGAGTTGAAACGGCGTGCCTTTTCGTTGCAGCAGCGAGCGAAGCGAGAGATGCGGTAGTCGCGGCGGCGGATTAGCGGAGCGGGGAAGAATGAAACTGGCGTTAATAGTGGAAATGTTCGGGGTCGAGATTCCAGAATGAGGTCAGTCAGTGAGCGGTAGTCAGAGAAAGCATGTTCAGCGGAAGTAGAGCTGGGCTGAGCTGCGCGCTTTGTGAGTTATCTTTCTCTAGATTTGTTTCTTCTACCATGAGCGCTGACAGGACCACAGCAAAGAGCATCATCTGGAAATTTCCGCAGACCGAAACCACAACAGTTGTGATCGGGGACTCCCAGACCAAGTATTTGTATCATCACTTCGATCCCCTCTGCCCTGGAACCCCCGCTTTGTTTCTCAGCCTGGTGCATGCATTGCTGACGCACGCTCACTGATCGACTTATCCCTGCCTCTGCCACTACAGTTTTTCTCGCATGTTGGTACTAATGATCTAAGCTCTACTTCCGCTGAACATGCTTTCTCTGACTACCGCTCACTGACTGACCTCATTCTGGAATCTCGACCGAACATTTCCACTATTAACGCCAGTCTCATTCTTCCCCGCTCCGCTAACCGCCGCCCCGACTACCGCATCTCTCGCTTCGCTCGCTGCTGCAACGAAAAGGCATGCCGTTTCAACCTCACTTCTCCTGCGAATTTTGCCGCCACTCACGCTTTGTCCGCTTCGTCGATCATGGCTTTGAGCACCTTCCAGCCTGCCGAGTACTCGCTGCGGACGGCTTACACCTGAGCTTCGAGGGTGTGGCCTTGCTGGCCGGCCACATTCGAGCACTCTGCTTCATGCAACAGCGCTGCAATGCTCTGGGCTGGCGCGACTTCGCATGCACCGCCGACCCAGTTGCAAGCCCCGGCTATATGCCAAATGACAGCGACTTTCCACCACTGCCTCCAATTCTATCCAGTGTAAGGACCCCCGGAGCAGTGTCGTGCCAGCAGCCCCACCGCCACCGCCCCCCAGATCCACCACAACCACGGGCGCCCGGGCGAGCGCCAGCGCCCCAACCCCGAAGTCCACGGACGAGCGTCACGGCCAGCGAAATGCCAACCACTACTGGCAAACCTGCAGCGGCCACAACGCCCCGAGGGAACGCTCGCGGCTACACTAAGAAGCTCCCTGACCGTTGCCGCACCAACAGCATGCCACGCCCAACCTCCGCATCTTCCGCGACCGCCGGACCCTCCGGGGTACAAACTCCAGCGCTCCGTGCCACATGCCCTTAACACCTTCGAAGAATCGGCATAGAGCAGCAACTGACTACAACACCAAAAAAACAGGTAACGCGGCCTCCTTCCCCGTTTCCAGACAGTTTTAAAGCTAAGAAAAATCACCGAAAAGCGCATACGTTCCGAATTGCACGTTTCCGCTCTTGCACAGTACTTGACTGCCGCGGTCGCTCCCAGGGGTCTTAGGATTAGAATAAAACCGGCTACTACCGAACTCTCCCCGTCCAACATGAATAAGTGGAATTAGGTACTCGATAAAGCACCCTTACAATCAACTGAAATAATCCTCAATCACTACGAAACTACGGCCTATTCTCTCCGTAAGAAAGAGGAACTACTTAGTCAGGAACTAAGCAAAAGAGAGTTGAAACCTTTTAAGCAACTACGAATCTAAGACGGCCTCCGCCATATCCCGAACAAAAGACCGAAGTTTAACCGAGATAAGATTTCCAACACTGGCCACATGCGTAAGAACCTAACAAGCTGCGGCACTAGTAACTGCCCCAACTCTGACAATACGGCCCATAATGTCACTACGACTGTAATAAATGCTCGACTACTGCACCCCAAACAGTTCAGTTAAATCCCTGTACTAATATTTTTCCCTCGCCTGCCGTCACAAAAGAAAACCTTACCGGGAATGTAATGAACCTTTCAAGTATAACCCTCTCCCCAACTCAGATGAACGTCTTGTCAAAGGGCCTAAACTTTTGCCCGGCTACTGGTGGTTTTGATGAATTTCAACTTTTTAAGGACTTAGATAACTTCGCCAGAAACATGAGACTACGAGAATACTTCTACGATCACCCCGCGACGGAAGAAGCCCGCAGAACCCTACCTAGCTATAAGCACTGGACCCCTCCCACACAGCGTGATAGTTGCCTCGACATGTACATCAAAGCTGTCCAACGCGATGTGCGAAAAGCTTACCAAACACAAATTTCGTTCCACCACAAACATGACTACCAACGAAAAGAAAGCCCTAGAGGAACTCGCAAGCTGTCCCGACATAATTATTAAACCTGCCGACAAGGGAGGCGCAATCGTAATCCTTGACAAAACCGACTATATTAACGAGGCCAATAAGCAACTATCAGTATCGACGTTCTATAAAGCACTACCCAATGATCCCACTCAAGATTATAAGCAAATTGTCAAAGATAAACTTGCTGAGCTTGTTAAAAATAAAACAATAAATGAAACCACGGCTCGTTCCCTGATCCCCTTAAGCCCAGTAGCCGGTAAATTCTATCTTCTCCCAAAGATTCACAAGGTGAACAACCCAGGGCGCCCCATTGTTTCTGGCATTGGCACTGTTACCGAAAACCTCTCGCGCTATGTGGATAATCTCATTTACGACATTCCGCCCAGCTTTCCCTCCTTCATTAAGGATACCAATGACTTTCTCTCAGACATCTCAAAAATTGGAAATTCCTGATAACTGCCTTGTAGTCACCCTTGATGTTGCGTCACTGTATACTGACATCCCCCATGAAGATGGCATCGCCCCTGTATCCCTTGCGTATGAGCAGTCATCGTGCGACAAACCTATAGATTCTTCTGCTCTCTAAACATTCCTTTAGGCTTATTCTTGAACTAACAATTTTAGTTCGACGGAGTTCATTATGTGCAAGTCAGCGGAACGTCAATGGGACTTCGAATCGGACCTAACTACGCTAATATCTTTATGGCTCACCTCGAATCAACTTTCTTGACACCCAAAATTTAAAGCCAATGTACTATAAAAGGTATATTGGTGACATATTCATGATCTGGCAACACGGTAGGTGGAGCTCCTCACCTTCATTGAGGCATTAACCTAGCCCATCCTAGTATTTCCCTTGCTCATTCCTATTCGGAACACAGTGTAAACTTTCTGGACGTCACCGTTACTACCTTCGAAGGTCGGCTTCAAACTAAACTGTATAGAAAACCGACAGACACGCGGCAGTATTTGCACTTCCGAAGCAGCCATGTCAGACACTGCAAGACAGCAATACCTTACAGCCAAGCCCACCGATTTAGGAGAATTTGCTCAAACCAGCCGACTTTGGACTCAAACTGTCGAGAACTCAAGACCGCCCTCCTGAATAAAAAATACCCGGAAAAGTTATCGACGACGCTATTGTGCGAGCCAACCAATTAGACCGTAACGAAATCTGTAACAAAAAAGCCCCGAACGGGAACCCGCAAACTAACTTAGTTTTAACCCACTCATCCTCCGTTCTAAGAGTGTCAACCGTGCTAAAAAAACATCACAATATCCTAATGCAAAGTGACCGTTAAAAAGCATATTGCCCGAACCACCACGCGTTGTCTACCGGGGTAATAAGAATTTAGGTGACTTTCTTACTAACTCTCGTATCAACCGACCGGCAACTACTGGCTGCATGCCCTGCAATAAACCCCGATGTAAAGTATGCCCACACATGACCACTACACAGCGCGCCACCAGCACGGCTTCAGACTACTACGTAAATATAAAAGGTAACTTTAACTGTGACTCCGCTAATGTCGTATATCTTCTAGAGTGCACTGTTTGTAGGCAACAATATATCGGCCAAACTGAAACGCCCTTCCGAATACGGTTCAATAATCACCGCTCTCATGCAAAAGCTACCTTATTTGCCCCTGTCAAGACATGTGAACAGTCCCGGGCATGCATTTCAACATCTTAAAGCAACGATTTTAGAACCCCGCCTTCAAAACGCGCCACTACCGCGAGGTTCGGGAATCTTATCTCATTTATAAGTTTGGGTCAGCCACGCTTGGAATAATGAAAGTCACGGAAAACTAACGTGCTTATCCCTCGATTAAAATTAGCGGCTTAATAATTTTTGTAACTATGTTCATTATTCCTACCATCGAGTTTGCCATCAGAATTCGCAGAACTTTCCTAATACAGCAGCTTTATTAGCCTAATGCGGCTCAACAATGCCATTTGTCCTGGGGAGGGAGGCCTCGTTCCCACCACCACTTAAGAATGTTTAACTCTTTGTGATCTATTCATGTTTAACCTTTTGTGACCCTACCTATTTCCTGTTCAATTTCTAGCTTCTGTGAAATGCTCTTTTGTGCCCCCTATATATTCTCTTGACCCGCGGGGGGCACACCCATCTTCGCTTCCCCGAACTAGTCTCCGCAGTTACTGAATACCTTACTGTATACTCTTCCCTTTCTTTTCAAACCGCGGTTGACCAGTTTCGCCCATTGTCTGAACTTGCAGCCCGCGCGGCATACGTTGACCCGTCATGGTGCAACCTTGAACGCTGCATTGTTAACACGACCACTTTTTCTCTCTCTCGTTCCCCCCCCCTCTTTTTTATTTTTCTTGTTTGTTTGTTGATGTTGTAACATAGGCGTAGCCAGACTGTATGCACACTCCCCATGTCCGAAACATTTTCCGCTCTTTCTCACAGTTTTCTGCAAACCTATATAAGAAATGTGTTCAAAATGTTATCGACATCAAAATCATGTAACTTTACTCTGATGAAGGCAAGTCCCGTTGCCGCTACGTAAGTAAACATTGTTTGTTATTGTTCTTGCTGTGGTATCCGACTCTTTACTTATACTATTTCTGCGCGCTTTGTGAGTTATCTTTCTCTAGATTTATATATATATATATATATATATATATAGTCGTGAAGTAGAGTCCTTAGTTACTGCAGCAATACGCACAAAGTAGAAGTACGCTCTTTGGATACTTTAATTTCAACGTTTCGGCCTGAGACAGGTCTTCCTTAGGAATCCTGAGGAAGACTTGTTTAGGTCGATACGTTGGCAATAAAGTCTTCTACTTTGTGTATATATATATATATCTATATATATATATATATATATATATATATATATATATATATATATATATCTATATATATATATTTATTGTAAAATAAGGAGAGACCAATAGCCGCGACGTCCCAGTGACGCGATGGTGTTCTATTTACAACATGGCGAAAGAGAAGAGACGAAGCAACCTCGAGCGAGAGCTGCTCACAGCGACTATGGGCACCGATGATGGTGATCACATCGGTGCAGCAATGATGACACCTATAACGTTTTCTACATATATATATATATATCTTAGACAGAGCACACACGAGAGGCGAAATTAAACATAAAAATAAAGTTTAAGGATGTTTCAGGAAGAGGACTTCCTTTCTTCAATACTCTAATAAAAGGAAGTACTCTGCCTGAAACGTCAGTAAACTTTTCATTTTTATTTTTTATGTCTTTCTCGAGGGGCTCTGTCTCACCAATATTTTTTTCGCGCTCTGTGTAAGGTTTTGTTTCCATTATATATAGATATATATATAGTATATATATATAATAGTATAAGTAAAGAGTCGGATACCCAGCAAGAACAATAACAAACAGCCTTCATCAGAGTAAAGTTACATGATTTTGCTGTCGCAAACATTTGCATGATTTTGCGACAGCAAAATCATGTAACTTTACTCTGATGAAGGCAAGTCCCGTTCCCGCTACGTAAGTAAACATTGTTTGTTATTGTTCTTGCTGTGTATCCGACTCTTTACTTATCTATTTCTGCGCGCTTTGTGAGTTATCTTTCTATATAAATATATATATATATATATATATATATATATATATATATATATATATAGAAAATAAGGGTTGGCAGTCAAGAAAACCTCGGAAAGCAAAGGGGAGGTTGTGGTGGGTCATAGAAAGAGATGAAGAATTTTTTTAGTCGAAAAGAAAGTGGTGAAAAAATGCCCGCCGGGTGGGATCCGAACCCACCGACCTCCAGAAATACCGGTCTGGTGCGATCACCAGACCGGTATTCTGGAGGTCGTGGGGTTCGGATCCCACCCAGCGGGCATTTTTTCACCACTTTCTTTGCGACTAAAAAATTCTTCAACTCTTTCTATGACCCACACAACTACCCTTTGCCTTTCCGAGGTTTCTTGACTGCCAACCCTTATTTTCTGTCTTATTTCACGGAGCCCCTCATTTCCCATTTTCTGATTCGCTATATATATATATAGACATATATATATATATATATATATATATATATATATATATATCTATCATATATATATATATATATATTATATATGTTTGTCTAGACATTCGGCACACTTTAATATCCCGCCGTGGTCGAAATTACCACGTACCTAAATCCTGGGGGTACAATTAGTTGCTTTAAAATCTTATTCTGGTTTTGAGTGAATGCGGCATTTATTTTATTTTATTTTATTTATTTTATTTATGGGCACTGCAATCCCCTGGAGGGATTTTCGCAGGTGGGTACAAAAGACGGGAATATTACCATATAACACCAGGCACACAAAATGGAACAGTCATTAACATTTTCCCATAGTAGGCAGCCAAATCACACTAGTCAAACAAAAGAACTATCACTTGCGTTTTACAAACGTAATTAAACGTAACGAAATAGTACAGATGAAACATCAGCCTCGTTTTATGAAAAGAAAACAAAGCTAGCACAGAAGTAAAAATATTTTCTCTGCTTTTCTAGACCAGCAGCAAAGGATGCTAAAGATTGTTTTGTAACGTGATGGTTATTTAAACTATTCCAATCCTGCACCGTTCTAGGGAAAAAAAGAATATTTGAAGCAATTATTGCGGGTACGGAACGGAGTTATTGTACGAACATGGCGTTGTCTAGTGGCGTAACCTGAAGAAAACGAAATACATTTTTCAATATCTATCTTGTAATGCCCATTAACTAATTGATATAAATATTTTAATCCGGATATTCGGTTTCTTTCTGACATTGAGGGTAAGTTAGCTTTGAACGAGGAATGGCCTCATTTTTAGTAATTATGGTATGATATATATTTACGACCTCTGTGTGCATGTGAGGATGTCCTCATTGCTGACAAATTAGATTTATTAGAAAAGCTTTTTTTTCCTCATGAGTCATGAGAATTGCCCACTGGAAAGGGTAGCAATGGACAAAACACAGAGCGCTCGTGCATTTGGCAGCTGCTGAAACATAAAAGCTTCGGAAGGGGTCACTCAAGGTAGCAGCCCTTTTTCAGCCTCAAAAAAGCCCGCAAAGCAATAAAAAAGTGAAGTGAACATAGAGGAACATATTCATTCTGACATTCTGAGCAACATATTTATTCCTGAGCGTAGGCTACCCTAACATTAGTCAAGGATGCTTAGTAGGCTCCGTCCATGTATTGCTGCTTATAATTAAAAGCATTTTGTGTCTACATGGCATTCACAGTCAAAAGAAACAAAAAGAAACAAAAAAGGCAACCGCAGCTGATGTTTCTACGCCGCTTCTCCTCCTATGTTAAAGATTTGGACGAATGAATGGCAAGTATGAAAGTAAGCCGTGCACGTCGGCACCAACAATGATGCGGCAAGCTTTTATGCACAACAGAATTTTGAGTGTAAAGGTAGAGGCAGCTGAAAAGAAACGTCCACTGGTAAAGGCACAGCGTAAGCAGCACCGGTGGGTGGCGTTGCCTCCTGCCCCCCTCCCCCGACAAAATCGAGAAAATCTCGGAGGGTGCTCGGGCTCCCTCCGAGACTTAAAGTTACACGCTTTTAACGGATCTCCACTTCCACTATTCTAACAAATACCTGAGTCACTTTTTCTATTGTACACTTAACTGCAATTGACGGGAGTTAGAACGCTGTACATATTCGCGATATTTCTAATGAGTATTTCCTCGGATTTTTTATTGCTTGACTGTTTGATTGTTTATTTTGTGTGCGCTGTACAGATGTATATATTTTTTATTTCATTATACAAGTTTTATAACTACTTTGTTTTTCTTGGTTTCTTTGTGTTTATCTGTTCGATGCATCATCTCCAGTTCACTACGGTAAAAAATAAACGTGTTACATTCGCCAATTTTTCATTTTTGTGAAAAGCGATTAGTTGTTTTGCTTTCGGGAGTTTTATGCGTATTTTCGTCGTTATTTCCGGGTTCTTCCAGATTTATATTTTGAAGAATGGTGTATTACAGCGAAGCACTCGAGCTCTGCCAGCCCAGGGTTCTTTCGTTGCGTCCGTTATAACAAACCCCAACGGAGAGAGGTGCGGAAGGTTTCACTCACAGAGCTCACTGTAGATGGCCCGGCGAATTTACCCAGCGTTCCCCGCGCGTAGTGCCTGCCCGCCGGCGGTGGCGTCAGCAGTATAGCTTTGTCGTCTGCTTTAGCAATGGTTGTTTTGGGACTACTTTGGCGCAGCATAGCGTCTATTGCACGCTGCTTTCGCACCGCTTGATTAACTTGTTCGGCAGCACCTCCAGGGTAACTTGCACGCGACGGAAGTAAGTGGCCGTACGGTAAACATACGTTAAGGATTGGCAGTGAGGTGGGAAAAAATGTACAAACCAGCTACAGGCATTTGTTTGTTAGAGAAACGCTAAATTTTGCGCAATGCTTGCAACGAATGTGACTCTGTTTTCTGAACTGGTGAATAATAGTTTGGTTGTGTTTTAGGAGGTATTACAAAAAAGGCGAAAGTAGCATCTGGATCTGATAAATAGCGATTATAAAAGTTCTCTCAGCTTTCTCGCCATTCTCAAACTTACTTAATTAGCTAGTTTAAATCAGTATAAATCGGAATCACTGAGCTCACTTGACGAATTGTTTCGGTATCTGCGCTTGTGTCGCGAGGTGGTGTAGCCTTAATCTAGCGCATCAGGATGGCTAGTCTCCGCTGTCTCCCCCTTCGGAAGGCGCTCCTCTCCTTTTGCTTTTGTAATGATATTACAATCTGGGCGATTGAAGGCAGTGATGAGGACCTGGAGGAAAGGCTGCATCAAGCTGCCGATGCGTCCACGCCTACATCACCCCGAGAGGTCTTGCCTGCTCACCTCAAAAATCCGAAATGCCTTTCTACCAACCTCCCAAACAGGGAAGAAGAAAGAAAGACGCCCCGAACATTCAAGTGTCCCAGTCGAAAAAAACGACAGAAATTTCTGTTGTAACTACAAAAATTCTTGTTGTAACGACAAGAATTCTTGTTGTAACGACAACAATTCATGACACAACGACACAAATATCTGTTGTACGACACAAACTTTAGTCGTCCCAACAAGAAGATTTGTGTCGCGACGACAGCTGTTTCTGTCACCCTTACAAACCCAGCTGTTGTGTACAACAGCAAATGTGTCATGACGACAGACGACAGGCTCGTAACAACAAGCCCATCTGTCGTGACAACAGACATTCTTGTAGCCACGACAAAATTCAAGTGGACTGATAGGCAATCCTGTCGTCACAACAAAACGTGGCAACAATGCTGGCGTCTGTCGCAACGACACATTAATTCATCATTACAACTAATGCCACTTGTAACAGTACATCTGTCATGACGGACTCCATTAGCAGTTTCATGCAATACTTTACAAAAGTTCATACAGTAAACAATGCGTTAAAGGGTGCACTGATTGCATCTATAATTTAGATGGATTTTTTAAGTCCATAAAGGATGCTGATCCACATTTACTTTTTGGGTCCATGCACAAAATCTCACAGTTGCTAAGTGCTAGAACACATACATTTTGGCAACTGTACACAGGATGCTGACATACACGCTTGTCGCAAAAAATGAGCAAGCTGTTTTTCTTTTTGTGGTTTACAGATGTGTTTATTTAAAAAGACATATATACAGGAGTTAGGTGAGACATTTGAGACAAAAACTACACATTGTAAGTGTTAGGTTGAAATGCACGTGATATATCGGAAAGCAGGAAAATTTGTTCTCCCATAACGTGGTCAAAGCTTTCCAATATATCGCTTCAATTCTAGGCACAAAGTAAAAAAAACCTATTCATGAGTGTTGACATGCCTAAGGACAACAGGAAGACTATCTTGTGAGAGGTAATGCAGCCGTACAATTATGCACAGAACCATGCAACCAGGCCAGGCAATCAAGCAACACACAAGCAGCAAGAAACCAAAAATTGCTTCAGCTGTGTCCACCTTAAACCGTCCACAGACCTTCAAATAAGAACCACTGCTTGATATAGCCTGAATAATTTGTGCATACAAGGAGATGCAGAAGAAACCATGTGGGAGCCCAAACACAATTGCATAACAGTTAGAATATCTCAAGTGAATTAACGAAAATTCGCTAACAATCTATATTGCAGTACAGTGAACTCGGTTAAGACAATTCTCGCTTATGCCGGACAACATTGGAACGTTTGCTTGGTCTTCCGTAGACCCAATGCAAAAAAAAGTGCTCAAGACAAACAGCCTTGCACATACTCTTCGGTTAAGATGAACAGCTTTCGGGGAGACTACCACTGCTGGCAATTCTAGATAGCGCTGCGGAGCCCACTTTGCTGATGGAGGCCAAAAAGCTAAAATCCCCGTGTTCGAGATTTCTGTGCATGTCAAAGATTCCCAGGTGGTCAAAATTAATCCGGAGCTGCAACTAAAATTGCTCATTAGGGATTGATGAATACAAAAAGTTACATTCCCCAACAACCAAGGATAAATATAAAGGTATGTAAAAAAGTTTAGTAGCCAAGTTGTGAAACATTTATTGTCGCCTAGAAGCTGTTAATGGCTGACAGCAAGCACAAATGCCCAATCTAAAAAAATTGTAGCAGCAAATGAAAAAACTACTTATAACAAGCCATTACTTCTAGGGGCAGCATGTGGTACTAAGGACGAAATGACTGTCACCAAAACTTGGGTGACTTCCCCCAGGAATCTCACAATCGTTTCGTGATGCATGACATGGTGCGCTACACTGGAAAGTTTGCTTACACTACTGTAACCTGCACTCAAATAGCCAAGCAAAAGAAACGAGAAACTTTCCAAGCCGTTTCACTCCGTAACGAAGGATGAGCAGCGAAGTTGTGATTGGAGTTAAGCACAATGCTCGTAGCTTCTACATGGAATTTTCAAGCGCACATTTAGCCGTGCAAAATAAGGGAAAACTCAATATATCTTGGCTCTGCACTCTCACCGTTTGGTTAATCAATTACATAGTTGTTTGGTATGTCACAAACATATGATTCCCTCAGCAGGCCAAGGAAAACACATTGACCTGAAATATCCTTGGGGAAGCAGAGACAAAGGTTTCTGTATGGTGGTGAACGCTGACAAGGATTTATGTACATGGCATGCATAAATCCAGGCCGCGACAGGACCAACTCTTGACAAACAAGAACAACTTTTTGCTCATGCAAAATAAATGAACAGATGTCAACTACCACACAATACATGCCATTTCCAACTCTTATACAATTTGAACATGTCTTTGTCGGACGACGGTACTGCGTGCTGTGAATCTGCATTCCATTAATTTCAATGCGAGCATAATGCGTCAGGTCAGGCACAGCACCGTACTCAACAGAGAAAAGTTCGGCCACAGCATTGTTTATTGACCTCGATCTTAAAGGGGCCCCAAGAAGATGAACACCAGCTCCTCGTGTGGGATGCAGGTCAATAATCTTATTCTTCCTAGCCATAAGAAATGATGGCAGTTTGACAATTTTCGAAGCTGCCTTGAGCCATGATTTCATAACCAAGCGTTCGGCGATTTGCAGTGGGACACCTTGCGCGGCTGTGACTAACTTCAGGAGTTGGCCATTCCCATTTTCAAATGGGAATGTGGATGTCCCCCATAGTGGTCCCAACATTTCAACACTTTTCGTGAGGTGCAACAATTGATGGACATTAAATGTGGCGGCACTGTCTCCATAAATTGTGCGTACTTTGTTCACAAACGAAGAAAGAAGCCGGTCTGCTTCGCGGAGGTCTGCATCTGTGACTGTGGCTTGAACAAGAAGAAAAATTGCTTGGGAAAGTGATGAAAAATGACTAACAAATCTATCAGGAATTAGGCCGCTCATGCAGGGCAGCGAGTAAAAAAGCAGCCAATAACACCACTCAGTCGCTTTCCAGTGCGTCCGTTCCTTTGTCGGACGTGGGAGGCGACAAAAAGTTACACGGGGGATTCAGCTTGGAAATTCTTGCTTCCAGTTGCTGCAAATTCTTCTCAATGTAGCAATCTAATGATGTACCCTTTATCCAGATTTCAGTGATCTGGCTTCGTTACAACCTTCAGGAACGCAGTGCATGTAATCCGGTGGCATGCACCACACAAGGTTGAATCCTTTCAGCAGCAACAGAGGTGATGGCCCCCTGATACCACGGGTCCGCTTCCCTTGTGCATAGGCACTCCGCATGTCCTTCAGCACACTGGCGTGAGTGCGTGGTGCTGCTGGGCTGGTTCCAGAAATGTACCGCAATGTTCCTGGGAGATAAAGATGCGATATTACCAAAATTCAACAAAGGCACTTGGTGTACACCAGGATCAACCAAGAGAAGCTATGCCAAGTTGTCAGGCTCAGGCACTAAAAAAATAACCACTACCATTCAGACTAGGGTAAAAATTAGCACAATTTACAGTGGATTTTACGGTTTACCAAAAAATTTCATTTACAGTAAAAGTTTGCCTGCAACACCTAAAAAAATTCACCCCGCATTTCCCCGAAGGGGACCATGGGGAATGCGAATGCACGGGTGATGCGAAGGAACTCTTCTTGGCCAATCGCCCTAAGTGGGTATGTGGTGGGGGTTCGCTTTCGCACTTAAAAACTCTTCTTGGCCAATCGCCCTAGTGGGTATGTGGGTGCGGACGGACGGACGGCGGTGGACGCGTGATTCAGGGTCGCTTAAGATAATACTGATTGTGGAATTAAAAGCTATTTAATTCCACACTAGCCAGGTCAAAGTTTCAATGACTTGTGGGCTTGGCGCCTCGCGGATCCTGATGTATGCTATAGGATTCAACCAGGGGCTTTCAATCCCATCTCGGTGAGGTATATTTGTGTACAGAGAAGGTTACATCTATAGTTACAAGGAAGGGCCATCAGGGATTTTTATGTTGTTACTTTCCGTAGGAAGTGGTTAGTATCACGAAGATATACCGAATGGGTAGCGAAGGAACTCTTCTTGGCCAATCGCCCTAAGTGGGTATGTGGTGGGGTCGCTTTCGCCCTTAAAAACTCTCTTGGCCAATCGCCCTAAGTGGGTATGTGGTGCGAAAAGACGGACGGCGGTGGACGCGTGATTCAGGGTCGCTTAAGAAGTGCACTCGCACTTAAAATTGTTGACATCTAAGGGTAGGATATCCAAGCCTCAAAGCTAACTCCAAATTAAAAACTGCTTGTTTGGAGCTTGTTTTTGTTTTCAAGCATACAGCATAATCCCACCTGAAACCTATATGCACCTGCAACTAACACACTCCTGTTTGTGTGGTACTAGCATTATCTTTTAGGCACATCTGTAGCCACGATGTCCATTTATTTGCATCCATCATAACGCGCATGTTTCTTTGCTTGCACCAGCCCCCACCATGGCAGCTATTGCAGTCTGAAGCATAGCACATAACCCGCTGTGGTGGCTCAGTGGCTAAGGTGTTGCGCTGCTGAGCACGAGGTCGCTTTTCTGATGGAGGCAAAAATCAAAAACGCCCGTGTGTACGAATTTTCGGCACACGTTAAAGATCCCCAGGCGGTCAAAATTGTTCCGGAGCCCTCCACTACAGCGCGCCTCATCGCCTGCGTTGCGTCGGCACGTTCAACCCTACAATCAATCAATCAGCTTAGCACATAAATGTGCCTCTGAAACGTCAGCCTATACAGTAGAATCTCGATAAACGGAAATCGCTTAAACGGAATTGCTGTTAAACGTAACAGTAGCCAGTAAGTTGGTTGGTTTTGTAGTCAGATAACGTAAAAAAACTTCCGGTAATCAGAACTAAAATTTCTGCATCACTGTGTAAACGGAACCAGAATCGGAACTTTTTGTGATACCCCTCGGCATGACAGTCGGCCTTTTACGGTTACGGCTGTTTCGTTTTTGTTTTTTCTTCCTCCGTGTTTTGGCCTCGTAAGCCTCGTAAGTGGTTAGCCGTGTTAGCGCAACGAATGCAACATCGCAGTTCGTGTTCCAGTCGTTCGGTCTCGATTCAAGACGCCGAGGTAACAGGGCTTAGCTACTGCCGCCTCATTCATGCCATCGTGGTGCTATTCACGCTTCATTACGACGTTGCCGTCTTCTAAATTCGGTGGCTCGTAAGCACTTGTGAAGTTCCGGCCTCTAGCCTCTGTGAAAATGCAGTTGCAAGGACTCAAACAAAAATATTTGATGCATTTTGTAGTGCACAACGACTCATTGTTGCCAAATCAACTTTGTGAATGCTCCGCCTAAGCCTCTTGTAGTTTTCTTGCCTTCTGAAAAACTACCCACTACATTCACCTTCTAGTGCTTAGAGTTCCATGAAATGCCCTTACGAGTGTGCACGCACATAAATTTGCACCTTTGCGCATCTATCTCAGTAAACGGAACTCCTGTTAAACGGAACTAATTTTTTCGGTCCCTTGAAGTTCCGTTTATCGAGAGTCTACTGTACTTGGACAACCACACAAAAGCACTACCAGTAAACGTTGCAATCTTGTTGACTGTTTGGTTCCAGTTTATTACCTTGCATTTCGCACTGTCTGGTGCATGGTTACATTCCTGTCGTCCCCATAGTCCATAGTTGGCTTGTCTTTCGGCATACATTGTTAGCAGATAACCTATACGCCAGCTGTACAATACCATAACTGAACCACCTTTCTGTAGATGGTGTATACATATCTGCATCATATACAGTTTGGCTCTTAGTGCGATGTGGCGGTGGTAGTGCGTGTTCATGTATGCTCAAGAAAATGCTGTGCTGTGCCCGACTAAATTCGGTAAACTGTCTTTAACCAAATGCTTTTCAGGCAGACAGCATTCAATGAAAAATCTATGAAGTGCTGTTTCACATAATAGCGCTACATGAACTGTCTGCAACAAACCAGTGCCATGTTACCTAGCCCATATTCTTCACCCACTATTCATCCTAAATGAAAATGTCTTCGTTACATTGTTTAATTAAACAGTTGTACTTCTGCGCAAAAGTGTTTATCAATTTATGATAGAATACTCTCGACCATCGGGAGTTCCTTCCAGCAGGCACCAAGGGCAGCCGTAATATCCATTGAAGTACATCATATTCAATAGTGAAGCCCTTGCTGGAGAGTCCACACAACAGCACACAACGGACACATTGGAGTCGATGGTTTCGTCACTATGGCGCCACGAAATGGTTCCAACATCATTCAGGAGCTTCACAAATGTCTTCATGAACAAGTGCATAGGTGGGTGCACCTTGGCCAACCACAGTCCTCCCACAATGACATTGCGAAACCGCTGGTTAAATGGAAGCTCGTTAATAAAGAACTCTATGGGCCAGACGCTCGACTTACTCGCCTTAAAAACGGGTGAACCATCTGTGTTCAGGGTTATTGTCACATCACTCCACTTCGCCTTTTGGTTCAGCCCTATGCTCCGGTACAGACGCCCATCAGTAATGTCGGCAGATCTACCAGAGGCACTCCTGGTCATATCTTTCAATCGATTGTACAGTGTACCGGCAGAAGACGAAATTGCGGCCGCAAGCAACTTCTTGAGATCGAAAACAAGAAAGAAGCTTTCTTGCGCCAACAGACTGCGCACAGATCGGGTGACTTTGCACACACTTCACGTGAACGTGTGTGATGTTTCTTTCCTGTTTCTTGAGCCCAGGTATTCAAAGCACTTCTTGCAAAAGAACTGGGCGTTGAGGGTATCCATCTTGCTCAGCCACATTTTCCTGAACAAGTACTTATTGTCTGCGACAACATCGATCCCACAAATAGTGTTGATCAGCTTCAAAAGCCCATCGATCTGCGACCACATGAGGCCCGCGTGCACAACGTACGTGAGAATTAGCAGAACAGCCTGGGCTTTGCTTACTCCAATGTTTGGAAGCTTCTCGCTCGGCCATTTGTTTATGTACGTTTTCACGTCGTCGTCGTCGTCGTCGTCGCCGCGCCGTCGTCGTCGTCGTTGTCTCTGCCGTCGTCGTCACTGGGGAGAAAGTCACCAGTACCGCGAAATTCGCCCGTTGTTTCTCCTTGGCAGTCAAAGAACTCTTCGCTGGCCTCAGGCTCACCAATATCACTGGCTGCCGATTGGCCAGACTCTTCAGAGTACCCATCACTGCGATTTTCCCGGTGTTGCGCCGCCTCTTCAGCGTTTTGCAAAACACCCTCTTCGCTAGCTGCAACGTCGTCACCGTCTGTTGGTGCACTGCTGCTTGCACCATCGAGCAGGGAATCAGCACGTTGGAAAGTTTGTTTTTCCCGCTGGTATCGAAGCGTCGACTCCGGCACATCATACCGTTCTCCGGGTTCTAGGTACCGACGGTACCGCTTCTGTTGCGGAGAGGTCATGGCTGCACATGAACGCAAAACGCCACCAAAAACACACGAACACACCGCACACACCCCAAAGAAGCGTAGCACTCGAGGCCAGTATAAAGTCGTTCGGACCAACGTTGGTTCGGACGTTCGGAAAAAACGCAAGGTAAACAAAGCAGTCACTATAAATAATAGACAGATGACGGTTTAGGGACAAGGGTGATAATTGTAGGGTCACTGCTGCCACCTTCCCCTATGTGTGCTTTTTTTTGTTGTTCATTTAAAATACTTAAAAAAACAATTTTCGATTACTATTGCTACTTCCAGCACAATGTGATAAGTGTTAGTCGCAAATAATATGCGTTGGTTGTACTTCACAAATTTACATTTTATTGGAGCACGCAGTCAGACTGAGTTTACGAACTGCTAAAATCATAGTTACTGCTCCGGACAGGCCAATAAACGACTAACATAAGCGGCCGTTGAAAGTTCAACTCCTACAGCTTTTTTCCCTCCTTTTTTTTCCATTCTCGTAGAGAAGTTTTGGACTGCTCCAAGCTGCTCTCATGGAGGTTCTTTCCTCCATGACTGCTGTGGGGCCTGGACAGGCAAATAATAAAACAGCATTAGCTGTACTAGACACAGTCGATCCAATCCAATCTGATTTCTTTGTGTATTTTTTTAAGTTTCTTCTTTTCGCTGTCGCGTGGTAAGCGTTTACCTCTGTGGTCTTTTTTTTTTCTCGTGTGTCTCCAACTTGTGCGATGTATGTTCTAGTTGAGCACGTTGGTGATTACACAGCAAAGGAGAAGGAAGACGTGGTTACGCATGAAGACATAAGATTTTTCTTTCCTCAAGACATTGACGACTTTGAGAGGGAGACGTTCTACGATGTTTTCTGGAAGGGAGACGACAGAACCCGCGGGGGCTACTACGAAGCAGTAATAGTGCACATGACTGGTAAGTGACCATTTTTTAAAGCCTTGCGGGAATTTGTACACTGAAATATTCTTCCTATGTGTGCTACGAACTGCAGAAACAGAAGAAGAAATGGAGGAATGGCGAGCAACCAATTGAAAAGCCGCTCGGAATGTAAAGGCCGGCGCGTCAAAAAAGAAGCGCCAAGAAGATGTTGCGAATGCTGGGCTCTCAAAAAAGAAGGTACGTGGGAACTCTTCGCGTAATGTATGTGTTCCATGTACAGGTCCGCGCAGAAGTAAACGGGGCACGGTAGCGATTGCCGAATTGCATCCCGGCGGTGCCTAGAAACGCTGACGGTGAAGCAACGAGCGGCGTTCTGGGGCCCATATCTGATATAACCATATCGGGATCATGCTTAATCGTCACTCTGCTGGTGTGTCTTTCTGCGCGTCCAGTTTTTCAAGACGCAGCGTTTGGCTGTAGAACGGCGCTGGTTACATTTCCGCTCGCCGCAATCGGCGTTGAGCGATTCCACTGCTTTTGAGTTCAAAGAAGCCATGTCTTTTAAAGCGTGCATTGTTGCGCCCTTTCGAGCGCAGCCATAGATGTCGTCGTCGCTGGCCGCATAGTATCGCCTGCCTATCATGGGAAGTTTTAGTGGGCGCACGTAGTTTTTATTGACCTTTCGTCGTAACACTCCTGAGCTAGTTACTAAGGGTTATTACTTAGGTGCAGACGAGGCAACCCGTAATAAATGATCTCTGACGAAGCCAGCATGATTTAACAACAAAAAAGGACAAATCCCAGAGGTTTATCCTTAATTTATGGTGAATATATTCTGAAGCTACGTTTTGTTAACGGTTTATTTGTACTGCAGTGCAAAGGCACCCCCTGGGAATACTATTAAGCAGATAATACAATGTCGCCAGTGAGCATGACACCGATGGCAGCGCAGTATTGCGCGTAAGGAACATTGTCAAGTGCGTAGCTCCTTCGAACTCCAAAGCACGGTGGATTTGGTTGGCGGATTGGATTGCAGCGAGTGGCAATGTAGGTAGCTGGCATGTAGTTTTGTCCTTGTAACATGGGGCCTGTCGAAGCAGGCAAAACGCAACGAGCCTGCTATCGTCGCCAAGAGAGCTGCCGAGGGAGAGGTGCTGAGAGGTACCCGCTGCCTTGAAGCGCACGAAGGCGCGGATGCGCAGAGCAAGATACAGGCACTGGAGGTGGCGGTCAAAGAATTGGAGAGCAAGCTCAAAGAGGAGCAGAGCCTGAACGAAGAACTCCAAAGAGCACTGTGTGCAAAGATATTTGCGCAAGGTATGTAAACCTATTTACACTAGGTTCTTGTACTTGTTCATACTAGGCGCCTTGCCGAGGTGTCTGAAAGTATGCTGCTCCTGTTGTGTTTACTTAATGTGGTGTGGCAGGGAAAAGTAGAATCTGTGCTTTGTAAAAAATGCTGTTTTGTGCTGAGTAGCAGGGGCATAGCCAGAGGGGTGGGTGGGGGTTTCGAACCCTTTAGGAAATTTTTCCAGCCAGCATCTAAGCAAGGTTTAGTGCTGCTGTTTGGTAACCCGCCCCCCCTTCCAATAACCCATAACCTCCTTTGAAAAAAAGTTTTGGCTATGGGCGGGCTGAGCACCACTCATAGGTTGAAACACTATTGCCAGGCTTTAGATTGAACGGAAAAAGCAGACGCGACGAATGTACTCCACACACTTTGTCTCGTTCCTGGCATTTTTTTCGTAGCACCCTAAACACATCGTACCACTTTAGCCTATAGTCATCTTGGATAAATTATCTGACTACCATAAGGCAACAGTTAATGTTTGTGTCTGTGTTCATACACAAGGCGTCCACGTTAATTTGTGAGGAAGTGAAATGAAGATCCTGAGGAAAAGTAGAAGTCTGTGCTCTGAAGCTTCCAGATTTAAATTCCTTTTTACCTTTCATAACGTTCATCAGCATTACCCTCTGCAGTTTAGGTTTTGTTCTTATGGCACATGAAACTGTGGAGCTTTATACCTGATGAAGTGCAGCTCGCATGCACTTAAGAGCTTGCGGTGAACCCTACACTGTCAAAGCTTACCCCGTTTTGCCAACAATCTTTGAACTGTTCCCTTTCGCAGCTCCAGCACCAGCAACTCCAGAAAGAAACACCGTGGCGGCAAAGCCACCACCTCTTGTGCCAAGTTCGGCACCCAGTGGCAGTGGAGCTTCAGCCCGCCATACAGGTTGGCATATTACAGTCTTGTGTAAATGTAGAAGGCCGATTGTAGTTGTCTCCCAAAGTTTTTTCTTCATACAGTGTCAGTGACTTTTTTAAAATAGAAGCAGCCCCTTGCTGACAGCCTGAAATACATGGGGGGCAGGGAGAGGGGCTCTTATTATGTAACATATTTGATAGTCGTGATGCGTAATTGCTTTTTTAGCTCTCATCTTTGCACTGTACCCTTTAGGAGCTCCAGCACCAGCAGCTCCAGAGAGACACATTGTGTCGGCAAAGCCACCACCTCCTGTGCCAAGTTCGGCACCAAGTGGCAGTGGAGCTTCAGCCCGCCATACAGGTTGGCATATTACAGCTTGTGTAAATTGTGAACATTGTGAATTGTGAGCATTGTAAACAAGGGAGCCGTAGCACTCCCGAAACGTCAATTTGTTTTTGACGTGGTCAGTGACCTGTGTTTCTTGTTTTGTAGTATGCTACCTGACCAGACAGTATGCCGTCCAACCATCGACTTCATCAGCTTGTGTAAATGTAGAAGGCCGATTGTACTGTACTTACTTGATTCTGACGTGCCCCTGATTCTAACGTGCACTTAATTTTCCTGGCAAAAAAAAACCTGAAAAACTTGCACCTCCTATTCTAACGCACTCGGAACTTTGTGACCCAGAAAAAAGAATGCAAGAGAAACGGGCGATTTATTTCCCGAAGTAATCTCTCATCTTACTATTTGTCGCTTTGCGCTGAGTACATCTCGTCCTTGGTGCCGCCAAGCGCGTTCGCGATGCCACACTACTGAACGAACTTTCAACCATGGTCGATGGGATCGTGGCCCACACGTCGCACGCCCATCCCGCGAGCTTCTCTAGAAGGGCACGCCTAAGCCGACCGCTCGTTTTGAACGCATGGGAGTCGCTCGTAAGCCACTTGGGAAAGTGGCACACCTTCGTTGCTACTGCTGCCATTGTTGTATCAAGCGCGAGTGGAACAGTTTGACGATTTGTCTGAATGCCGATAGAAAAGCCTAGGTTTCCTGTGACCGAAACATGGATGGTCCGAAAAGTCATTGCTAAAAGTGGCTAAAAGCTATGGCGCCATCTTGAGATGGCGATGGGTACGTGGGACAAAATTTCCGCTTTTTCAGCAGTTTCGGTTTCATATCCGATCCTAACGCGCATGCGACTTTTCTGCCTATCTTTTCTTAAAAAAGTGCGCATTGAGTCAGTTAAGAACGGTAGTTGTCTCCCAAAGTTTTTACTTCATACAGTGTCAGTGACTTTTTTTAAAAATAGAAGCAGCCCCTTGCTGACAGCCTGAAAAGCATGGGGGGCGGGGAGGGGGCTCTTATTATGTAACATATTTGATAGTCGTGGTGTGTAATTGCTTTTTTTAGCTCTCATTTAGGTTTAGTTCAGGAGGTTGCTTAGGCTTGGCATTAGTGCTGCATTTACGCCTGCCGGCTGCCAGGTCTGCTTATCGGTG
The DNA here is from genome assembly GCA_013339765.2 of Haemaphysalis longicornis. NCBI lineage: Eukaryota > Metazoa > Arthropoda > Arachnida > Ixodida > Ixodidae > Haemaphysalis > Haemaphysalis longicornis. The sequence goes on along the minus strand of JABSTR010003262.1, from coordinate 51,624 downwards.
CACACTTTGTCCCATAATTTCCTATAACAGGAATGTAGATTGATTATAAACTGTGGCACATAAATGTACTTCGATATGTAATGTGATATCTGCTATACTTTTAGAATGAAGAGGGAATGTGTTTTTTTTGTATTTTTCAAAAAATGACGCTTTTAAAGGAGCCATGAAGAGAAAACACAAGTTTGGTTCATTCAAAAGATTGGCTCGTTAGAATCATACTGACACCACTTTTAACCTAAACTTCGCTGAAACAAGCCACAAAATTAGGACAAAAGAGAATGCCATGCGACCCATTAGCTCATTTCCCGCAACAGAACGTATGATGTCATATCAGTTAGCCCTGCGATTGGCGGAGGCCGGCAAAATCAAATGCAAATTAGGAAGAGATTAGGAGTTTGCCGAACGGGCTGTTTGCACTTAAATTTAGGGCACTTCTTTTGTAGCAGTAAGAATGGGAGAATATACAGTGAAGTTACGAAAGCACACGTAAACCTAGAAGTTCCGATGCGGACTATTGTTGGTACTGCGCTTACTATGCTTGGTTTAGCTGTAATAGAACGGGCAATTGGGCTAGTTGGTAGCTGTTCATCTTGGAGGTGAAAGCGCTTGCACAACAGGGACAAAAAGGTAGAAACAGAGACGGGTAGAAAACAAGACTGCGGGGCTTTGATGTTTTCTCTGACGACACTGGCCGATTGACGTAAGCAACAGTGTCTTACAAGACCATATTTGTCGAGCAAGCACTATGTTCACGAAACAATTATTTTCTTCCTGAATGAAAACAGCCAGGTTTATATACGGTCAAAAACAAACCAAAGGCAGAAAACGGCTTGTGATGGTATGGTGGCACCATATAGGTTCACTAACAGTAAGCAAGTCTTCCCAATAGGCTGCAAGGCAGTTGATTTCTGTGACGTCATTGGAGACCACGAAAACGCACGATTAGCGGGAAAATGAAAATTTCAACTTAAAATAAATATTTTCTGAGTGAATAAAGCATCGTTTGCATTTGGACAAGCCCTGGGGGCACTATAAAACACGAAATCTTCTGAATAATACAAACTTGTATTTTGTCTTCATGGCTCCTTTAATGTTTTTCATTTGACCCAGCATAAAGCATGTTTGGAAGCTTGGCTTGACATGCTGATGTTTTATCCTACGCAGATGCCAGTGTTGTTCGTGGCCAGCAGGGCACATTTCGGCCATGCAAAGGTGTCTTTTGTTCTGTAAGAGGTGGGACTAGGATATTCCTGTTGCTGATTCTGTCTTTCTAAAGTACTTCTCAAGATATACTCTTAAATGATTGATGTACTCTTCTCAGCAAGCCCTTGTTCCTTGACCACTGAAGTAATATTTATTATATCCTGCTGTCAATCCTCTAACTGAACATTGGTGTGCAATTGTTTTTTACGTGAAGAGACACGAAGAGACAATGCAGTCGACTGGTCTCGGTTGATGGAAATGCACCAGACTTCCTTTCAACTGGTTTATAATGTGCTTTCCATCTTTTGTTTCCCAGCCCTTGGGAACGAGGCCTCAGAGCTGGATGAGACTTCTGGCACGCTAACGGAAGATGGACAGGAAATATATTATCTTGACTTTTGTTCTGCATATAAATTGCCCAGGCTATGCATTGCTGTTGCCACTATACTAGTTATTGCTCATTCCACACTGCAGTGCTAGGGCATTAGGTTGCAAAACGCACCCGATGTGTGCGATGTTACACTCACAAATGCTGCTGTCATAAGGGAAGCAGGACTTGGAGGTGGCTTCCTTGCGGCGACAATAATGGCACTTGTCTGCAATTAGCCTACAAAACGCAGATATCAGCTTTCCTTTAGCTTTACGTCGAGGATATACTTTTTTTGACGTGAAGCTCGTCTGTGCAAGTGCAAAAGTTCATAGGGAAAGCGCGAATTTGTGCAAACAACCCAATAGGGCCATTCTGTGCATGGAAGCGCCGTCATTCTTGTGAGGAATAGTTTTTCCAGCGAAGGGAGAACAAATTGACGGCCACCTTTTCAGCGACTGCCGCGTTTAAAGCAAACTTGAGCGCCACGTTTGGTGGTCTGTTGGGGTTGTTACATGCCCAACAAATGGCAAAATTGGGTATAGCAGCCGTCCAAGCCAATGCTTGCAATGAGGACCGGTTATCTTTGGGATAACTTTTTGAGCGACTGATCCCATACTGATTGCGATTAAAACCTGTTGAAAACTAATTGCATTTACCGTGCACATGCCGGGCTTGCTCAGCTGTACGCAGCAAAGAACATCACGTACAATATCTTCACTTCATGGTGCAAAAATATTGCAGGATCTTTCAACGTATTCTTTCGTGAATGCATTTTTTTTTGGCTAGCTTTGTCGAAGCGCCTCCTGCCTAAGTCGTGTATAACCTACAACCTTGGCATCAGACTCACTGCAGCTACCTTTTCAACAATAACTATTCATGCTGCTCCTACACTGCCTCGGTAGCTAACAGCCAAGGGCAAATTTCTGACGCCGTTATATTTTTTCTTTTGTAATCGTGCTGTGTGTTGTAAGTCAATGGGAATTACCACGTGGCCAATGTTTCTTTCGGTTTATTTTACTTTTGTCACACTATATGAAGCTGCAGGCAAAGTGCTTCTTTCTGTTCATTTTTGTCTATTCCATGCTATAAAACTACACTGGATATGTTTTTTTGTTTTATTCTTGTGTATGTACGCATGCTGTCGAATGAGATTGAACACATTAGCAAGGGGTTAGCTGCCGTGGACGCTTTTTGCAGACGAAATCCGGGTGGGTGCGCGTTCAGTGGATGCTAACCGAGTGCGTGCTTTTGCCAGCCTATCCATGTAACAGTTTCGCGTTAAAAAACTCATATTTCAGCACACTGCCGATCTCACAGAAAGTGTGCAATACCCCCATTGTGAATCGGCAACAACGGAGCACAACGGTCCGAGAGAAAGATGAAATAACAACAACGGCAGGCCGAGAAAACGAGAAAATGCTAATTCAGCGGAGAAGTGAGAATTAAAACCAATGCCAGCTGGTGCAGTGCCGCTGAAAAGAACTGAAAAGAACCAAACAAGCAATAACAAACTGGGCATGCAGAATCGGCGCGCGTGGGCAGGTCGCTTAGTACAAAGCCGGTTGGGATTCTTACTTGGCTTACGTTTAGGAGAACTTTAGCATTTTCGAGGCTTCACTGGGTTGTACATTCCCATGCAAGTTAGTCCGTGTCTTCCGGCTTGCAGACCATTTATTTTTCAGTGGTTTCACTAACTTTACTTGGTTCTTGCTATAGGGCATTAGTGTGCACATCCGTAATGACGGAGTGCCTTGGAATATACTTACAATTGTTGTGTAGCTTATATTACCATAAAAGGCACAAGATATTGTCAGGTTTCTCCTAATCACATCCACGAAACATATTTTTTACGACGTATATATCCGAAACCAAGCCGCATTTGTTGTCTGGACTGCAATACAAAATCAACCTCTTAATGTGCCAGTATCATGTTTAAGCGACGCGACAATCGAATTCACTTGTGCCTGACATATTCGGAGGTGGCACTGGTGATATGCTGCTGCCGTCGCCAATGCCCGTAAGAGCGGCCAAGTAGTGTGCAGAATCGCACCCCTGGAGGCTTCTTGTTGGCGCTGGAGCACTCTACCAAGACACTGCGGTTTTTTGAAGTGCTCTAACTGTACTATTTGCTAAGAGACGTGCTGCAGCAAATTATTTAGAGCACAGAAAGCCAAAAAGACACGAAAGAAAACCAAAACATTGCATGAGCCCCTATCAGCACGCAGCGCCCATCCTACAAACACCGCGGAGAAGCGGCGGCAGGTGGCACAGAAATGGCTAAGCTCGAGGCGTATAAGTGTATGATTTGGTGTAGTTTCAAAATAAACAGTCGGCGTATGCGCTTTCTATTTAGGTTCACCTGGGCCATGGCTCCTACATTGAAGAGGACATGCGGGAGGGGCTAATCAGCCTTCCCACGGATTCCGCCTTCTGTAAGCAATTGGCTGTGAAGCTGTGGGGTAATGAGACCCTCAAGAAGCGCAGCTTGACCGGCACTCTGTCCAACCAGGCAATTGCCAAGGGGACGGTGAAAAAGCAGACGCCACTGACACCCAAAAAAGTGGTGTCACTGTCAGGTGAGGGCTCACTTGCTTTCATACAGAACTCTGTAAACTTGTGGTAAAGGAACAATGAAAAAGAAGTAATTAGTAATAACAGACGAAACTAACTTAATCCTGCAGAGACATCTCGTTTATGAATGTAGTTTCAATGCATCTTCTAATTTTTGCTTAAGGTGAGTATGCCTGTTACTTGCATTATCTTTCTCATCTAAAGTAAACAGTCTGTACACCATTTAAAGCAGGCCATTGTGTCTAAAAGGTTAGCATGGTCATGCTGCCCGTGCAGTCTGTGTTAGTTGCACTTATGCATGCGCACTTTTTAGAAACTTGCAAGTGGGCATGCAGTATATGTATTTTTGTGTTCTTTCTTCTGCCGAGAGTCACAGGACGCAACAACACAAGGTTATTGTTGCAAGTAACAAGGACCAACCTATGTCTCTTTGGACATCCTTGTTAGTGTGCACCTAGAGACTTTTGTACCCCCTTCCTTGAGCTTTCTTGTACAGCAAATCATTGGTCAGAAAATTTTATGTCGTAAATAGAAAACTCAGGCAGGACCCAGCAGTTCTCTCCTAAGACCCCGAGCACGTACGCCTCTCAAACCAGGCATACAGCATAGAGCTCAGTATTCAGCACAAAAAAACCACAAAACAAGCATCGGTATATGGCATTGATAAGGCATTTAGGAACAATGCCCCCCCCTCCTCACCATGTGTTCCTGGTAAAGAAAGATGGCGCTTGCAGCTGCTCTTTAAAACGGGGGTTGATGTCGCACGTCATTCAAGGGCAAGCACATGCGTCAGGCTAGGCATAGTCCAGTATTTCCCGCCAGGGAAGCCAAGTGCAAATGGCAAGCCCCCCCCCCCCCCCCCGAGACAAAGAGGAACATTTCACACCCTCCCCTTTCAGCATGTGTAGTGGTTTTGCAACAGCTTCGCTGGATATCTACTTTCACTGGGCGCGACTGTGGCCAGTGTTTCAGAGCGCAGTTTTTACGCACTTACTCCTGTGGTTTCGCATCATTCGTCAGCCTCAAATCAAAAAGAACGAAGAAGACATAAAAGAAAAGACAGAGTGAACAGAAAAGAGGAGGAGGAGAGTGAGGCAAAGGCCTGAGGGGGCTGGTGGGCCAAGACACCTTTGTGAGGCACTTTGACCTGTATTGTTTTTTTTGCAGAGAGTATGGCGGTTGAACTCACGGATGGAAAAAAAAGTGAAGGAAGCTCACACTAACGTGCAAGACTTGAAGGTAGTGAAGCTGTTAACCTTACAATCATCATGAAGGTTTAAGTCCACAATTGCAGCTCATTTGCTGCTTCTTTGCTGCTGCAATGACCTTTACTCCATCATTGTTGCTATAAGTGTGAGCTTCTTTCATTTTTTTTTTGAAGTCATAATCATTGGACATCATGTTGGATAGGGGTGTCCCCCGCACGGGCACCTTCAGTATTCATGGTGACGGTGTTGGCGACACCGCGGACCCCGAGCCCCCAACATAAACTGTAACCTACCGTGGTGATGTGTTTTAAAGGTGAAGGGTAGAAGCCTCAAACGGTGGCCGTCGGAGCCCAGTTCAAGCTCCAGCGGATGGGCTCCCTGTCTGTTTACTAGGCAGGGAGCTCCGGGACCTCTCAGGCTGTCAGGGTAAGGTTTGAGAAGAAAGTACCCCCGTCCCCTGCTTTTTTCTATGCTGTATGGAAAATTCAAAACCCCCCTCCAAACGTGATCGGTCCCCGAAAAGGGGCCCGCACCGAAGTATCTTTCCCTCCACTTTCAAGTATGAGCTTCCCAAAGCCAGACAAATACTCTCGTTTCCTTGTTATCGAATCTCTTGACTCAGCTCGCCCTCTTGCTTCACAATCAGTATTTTTAATTACAAAATACCTTGATGGAATAATTGGGAAAACCTACAATGCCAAAAAACAACGCACCAGGTGAAGCCTTGTTGAAGTAAAAAACCAGCAGCAGGCAACCACAGCCGTGCGCCGCATCACGATGCGTAGAGATGATAAGGTAATCCCCACGAAACACATTATCCTGACCTTCAACTGCTCCTCACTTCCTGACCATATCAACGCAGGGTTCATCGATGCTCCATTCGTCCTTACATTCCAAACCCGCGCCGCTGCTTTCAAGTGCCAGCGGTTCGGGCACGGAACCAACTCCTACCGTGGTCGTCTGACCTGCACAAAGTGCGCTCAGCATGATCATCCTTCCGATAATTGTCCATCGTCAACCCTCACCTGCGCCAACTGCCAAAGACCCCATGCCGCCTACTCTCGAACGTGCGAGAAGTTTAAGCAGCATAAGGCGATCATTAATGTGAAGGTAACTGAGAACATCACCTTCCCAGAGGCGCGAAAGAGGTTCGCCTCTTTCCCCCTGGGAGGTACGCCGACGCGGCTCGCCGGGGGGCGGAGCGGCGTCTGGTGTCCACAGGGACCCAGTTCAGCGAGTCTGACCTGGTCCCTCCTCCGCCCCCCCCCCCTGGGGTGCCTCAGGCAGCCCAATCCGTTGCCACGCCGCTTGCTGAGGCAGCAGCGGTTGTGGTGACAACCTCTTTTGTGGGGACCGGTGCCGCTCCCGCCTCTGCCTCCCCGTCCTCCAGTGCGTTGGAGGTTGCCGACCGGATGGACACCGGGGGCCCCGCATCGGCTCCCGCCGCCACCGCCCCTCCCGTACCACCTCATGTGCCCCGGACGCCCTCGGCGGTGGCGGCTCAAACAAAGGGCTCCCGAAAGGGGGCCAGTCCGGGGGGCCTGGTCCGTCGGGCACCCCTCAGACATCCGACGACGAGATGGATGTCACGCCGTTCCTGCCTGCTACGCAGCGCAAGGAGCGGCCTCCGATGTCCAAGCAGACAGAAAACCTAAAAATCCTAGAATAACAGCCCCGAAAGACGACACATGAACAAACACACACACACACACTCCAGTTATTCTTAAACTTAAATAATGGGAACAGAAAACATCATCCAATGGAACTGCAGAGGCCTCCTTAAAAATCTTGACGATGTGTATGAGATTCTGCATGCCAGTCAGCCAAGTATCATGTGTCTCCAGGAAACCCACCTCAATTCTAAACAAACAAAGTTCTTAAATAGGTACATGGTATTCAGAAAGGACAGGGTTGGCTGCACACACTCTTCAGGAGGTGTGGCAATTGTCGCCCGGAAATCCTTAGCCTGCCACCCTGTCACTCTGAACACTGTCCTTGAGGCTGTAGCAATCAGTACGATAATATTTATTAGGATAATAACGGTATGCTCCATTTACATCTCCCCTGATTTTGCACTTCTGAGCTCTGACTTCGAGGCGCTGGTCGACCAGCTGCCCGAACCATACATCATAACAGGCGACCTTAAAGGCCAAACTGCACTCAAATTTTCGACAACGTAAAAATATGTCAACTAACAGTTTCATATAAAAAGCGTTCGAAATGCAAAATGCTGCCACTTCAAACATCAACGCGCGCGACGCAAACGCTCGCGACATTGGCGTTTTCGGAACCGAAACTGAATAGAAAAGGCGGCCATAGCAGCGGCCGGACGTGACGTAACGTGAGGGAACGGAAGCGACCGCGCCAGAGCCGGCGGCCGCTCAGAGCCGCCTTCAAACGCGCGTGGTAGCGCCGCGTTTCGCTTTTTAAGTGCGAATGCACTTAAAAGCGACCCCAAACCATCCACCGCCGGCGTCGGCGGCGTCGGCGTCCGCAGTGCTCCTCTATAAAGAAAACCAGCATCAGGCGCCAGGTTCGATCCGCGGACTTTGCGGCCGCAGCGCGCGACGCTCTACCGACCAAGCCACGGACGCGACGTGATATCAGCGTTAGTGACGCGCCTTATATCTTTAACGCATTCAAAACTACGTCGTCAGCGGCGTGCGTTGGCGACTCAGCGGCGTTATAGCGGATTGATAACTCCGTGGTGTACACGGGATACTACAAACCCGATGGAGAGATGGGAAGAGAAGGCGGCGAGGCGGTGGGCTGCGGGGGCCGAGCGCAAGCGCCGCAAGCGGGCCGACAACCGTGCATTCGCACTTTCACATTCTCCCCCTCGGGGAAATGCGGGGGAATTTTTTATTTCCACAGAAGAACTTCCACTAACGTTTGCCCATGATAATGGAGTTGGGCGCAATTCCGGCATCCCGTTTGCTATCAATCGAGATGAAGTAGACCGCCCGACAGTATTTTTTTCCATCATAATAACTGCAGTGCCAGGAATAGCAATTTTATGCATTGCAACTAGAAAACGGACCCTGATTGACAAAGCTATTTGCTCGTATACGATTTCGAAAAGCAGCTTTTATTATAGCCGACCCTCGGCTATCACGTCGCCCTCTCTGAAGGGAACAAATCGCACGCGGGCGGAGATAAATCACTATTTCTACTATACATTACATGCAAACAGCTTCGTGAATATCGGCCCAGTATTTTTTCCCCTGTGTGCACATCGAGAATCGAATTATAAAAGGGATCTGAAACTATAAGCCCGCCTCCAGAGCTAAATTAGGCACTAAAACACGAAAACACTTCCTATCTACCGCTGTTTTCTACTTTAACCAGAGACAGGTACTGCTGAAAAAGTTTACTTTCAAATAAACTCAATCTAACGCTCAAAGTAAATACTTCACTTGGGAATCGAACAAAAATATATTCTATTGTTTAGGAGAGGAGCATTTTAGTTTTCGCACTTCCCAAATACGACGGCCAATATTTCTGCGGGTGTATTTGTTACTACGAGAAAGGCTGATTTTGGTTCACTTAGCTAGGGAGGACCAAAGTCGCACAAATGTTTATAGCCGCGTGTACAATAACTATATTTGGGTCGTAAAACTTTTGGAAATGTCTAAAGGATAGAGGTGGCGTTGGGCCAGCCCAAATGAGGCCAATATTGGACGCGAGAAGTGCAAGTGGTCAATAATTATAATATATCTTTTTTTTCTGTGGTAAATGCAATAGGAATGACAAATGTAAAGCAAGTGCTCCTTTCGAGCAATTTTTTTCTTTGAGTAAAAATATTATTTTCAAGTAAAAAGAGTTTTGCTAACTCCAACACGTTCGCAAGCGCCTGAATAGATTTAGGCTTCTAATCATTTTTTTGCATTGAGAAAAATGGGGGATATTACTGCCTATGCGGTTAGTTTAAACACTTGATATAGACGCCGGTACAGCGCGCTGGTGTAGCAGAGAAACCCCGGGCGAACGCATCCCTGCGCCCGGCGGAGCGCCCTGCAAGTCGCCGGAGAGAAGCGCGAGCTTCACGGGACAGGTTCCCCAACCTCCGTCACAGGCCGCTCGGAACTTGTTACGGCGACTCTCCGCCAGGTGCAAACGTCGTCTGCTCGGAGGTACTTTGAACGGCGGTACCTAGCGTTCTATGTGATTACGAAGCTAAGGATTTCGCCATGGTGATTTTTAGAGCATAGACTACTTATTTGGACAAAAAAAAATTTTGAGTGCAGTTGGCCTTTAATGCGCACAACTCTCTTTGGGGCTCCTCTAGAACGGATGCCCGAGGTCGCCTGATAGAGAAGTTTCTTACATCCTCCGGAGCATGCCTTTTCAACAAAAAACAGCCTACATACCATAACTTAGGACACAATACATACTCGCATCTTGACTTGGCTATTGGTTCCGCAGTTCTCTTTCCATGTCTTGAATGGGGTGTGGGCACGGACCCATATGGTAGTGACCCTTTCCCCACTTCATTAACGTATATAGGTATAGGCCCGAGCAGTCCATCTTCCCATAAAAGGTTTAAGGAATCAAAAGCAAACTGGAGCACATTCACACAAACATCTCAACTACACCACACATTCATAAAACACCTACACGTGGAGGAAGCCGCCCAACTCGTCACGGCGCACATCCTCGACGCTGCCGAAAAGTCCATTCCCCAGGCCTCCAGTGGATCCCGCACCCCAAGGAGGCCCTGGTGGAACGAGGACTGCAGGCGGGCGCGAGAGGCCCAGAACAAGGCGTGGGGTGTCCTTCGCCGGTACCCCACGTCACATCACCTCATTTCTTTTAAACGGGCAAAGGCTTTTGGAAGCGAGTGCGTCGTGAGGCAAAAAGGGAGAGTTGGCGCACCTTCCTCACTTCCATCAACTCATACACTGACACACACAAAGCCTGGACACGAATACGAAAACTAAAAGGACAACAGACACACAGCCTGCCCCTGGTTAGTACAACAGGGGACACACTGGAAGACCAGGCTAACACACTTGCACAACACTTCGAAACACGTGTCCAGTTCAGCACACTACACCAACACTTTCATTAAACACAAAGCATCATGTGAGAAGAGTCCTTGCGAGACACTAACAAGTCGAACTCATCCTATAACACCCCCTTTCGCTTCATGAGCTGAAGGTCGCACTCGGGTACTTGTAAACCTTCAGCTCCCAGGTGCAGACAGGATTTCAATACACAATGATACAACACTTACATGCAGACACACTTGAAACACTTCTTCACCTCTAACTAAAATATTTCTTTTGGGGCACTTCCCACGCACTTGGAGGGAGGCCATAGTAGTGGAAATCCTAAAGGACGGGAAGGACCCTTCCTCTCCCGCCAGTGATCGCCCCATTGCCCTGACAAGCTGCCTGTGTAAGCTCTTCGAGAAGATGATAAACAGGAGACTCGTGTACTTCTTAGAGTACAACGGTCTTCTCGAGAGCTGTCAGGCAGGCTTTAGGGCGGGGCGATCTACGAACGATCAACTCGTTGCGTTAGAGTCGTATATTAAAGATGCTTCTTACCTCCATAAGCAGTACTGTATGACAGTATTCTTTGATCATGAAAAGGCGTACGACACTGCTTGGCGGTACGGCATCCTCAGCGATTTGAAGTCCTTTGGTATGTCGGGTATCATGTGGAACACGCTTGCCAGTTACCTCTGAAAGAACGTTTCGCGTGCGAGTTTGAACTGTACTCTCTAGAGTTCATGTGCAGGAAAACGGTGTTCCGCAAGGTGGAGTTTTGAGTTGCACGTTGTTTATTGTAAAATGAACTCTCTTCGGAAGGCTCTGCCACCAACCATTCCTGCTCAATCTATGTAGACGACGTGCAATTATCCTTTAAGTCTTGTAACCGGTCTATCTGCGAGCGCAAAGTCCAGCTTGGTGTTAACAAGCTAGCTGGCTGGGCAGATAGCAACGGTTTTAAATTTAATCCAGTGAAGTGTACTTGTGTTTTGTTTTCGAAAAGGCGCGGCATTCGGCCGGATCCAGACATCAAACTCAATGGTGTCTCTATTCCAGTCAGAAATGAGCACAAGTTTTTAGGTGTAGTCCTTGACGAAAAGCTCTCGTTCATTCCACACATAAAACAACTTAAACATAAATGCTTAAAGGCCATGAATATACTCAAGGTTCTCTCCCACTCTTCATATGGGGCTGACAAACAACTTCTTTTACGTGTTTTTTACCAGCCTGATAGGTTCACGATTAGACTATGGAAGCGTTGTTTATGGGTCAGCAAGTAAGACATCCCTCAAAATGCTGGACCCAGTGCTTCATCTGGGGCTCCGGTTGGCATGTGGCGCCTTCCGGACTAGCCCGGTCGAAAGCCTCTATGTGGAGTGTAATAAGTGGAACCTACAACGTCAGCGAGCATACACATCTTCTTTTTGCTTTTAAAATTTCATCTATGCCAACGCAATCTTTTAAATCGGCTTTTTATGATACGTCTCAGATTGCACTACTCCTAAACCGACCATCGTTCTCTGCGCCCTTCTCTTACAGAGTTAGAGAGGAAGCGTCAGAGCTTTCTGTCTCCTTTTTAGACACCATACAAAGTTCTCAAACCGATTTTATAGCACAATGGCATCTCCGCCCTGTATCATGCGACACATCCTTCACACATGTAGATAAAAACCGAGCTCCCACATGTGCAATTCTGCAGCACTTGTATTTGCAGCAGAAGTATCAATTTTCTGAATTTTATACGGATGCCTCTAAAACTGCCACCTCTGTGTCCGGCGCGGCGCACGGGCCCGGCCTTAATGTCACTAGAACTCTTAACAGTAATACCAGTATCTTTACGGCAGAGGCCTATGGTGTACTTCTTGTTGTTAATCATATCCTTCAAAGTCACATTCCACAATCCATTATATATACAGACTCCCTCAGTGTCGTGCGGGCGTTGTCGTCAACAAAGGTCTTCAAAAATCACGTTGTAAATCTAATAGTGAAGGGTATTATGTCGGTGTATGTACGCAATGTTGAACTGGTTCTTTGCTGGGTCCCTAGCCACAGTGGTATAGCCGGGAACGAAGCAGCGGACCGAATGGCTGCTGCTGCTACACTCTCGAATACAGTAGACATACCCACATTACCCTACACCGACGTGAAACCACACATCAGACAACAACTTCGCAAAACATGGCAAACAAACTGGAGTGAACAAACAGGCAACAAGTTACACGTAATAAAACCACACTTGGGACCATACACCACCGACACACGTAATAGATACACTGAAGTCGCCTTCGCTAGATTACGGATAGGGCACACTCATGCAACGCACTCGCACCTTCTCACGGGGTCTCCAAGACCTCTGTGCAGCAGGTTGCTGAGAGGGCCCTATCCGTGATCCACATCCTTATACAATGTAAGGCACTTGACACAACACGACACAAATACTTCCCACAACTACACACCGCGACTATATTCCACCACACCCGTCCTACTTCTTAGGAGATGAAGCCCTGTTTTCAATCAAACGCGTTTTCGAGTTTCTTACCGACGTAAAATTTTTACATCTCATTCTATCATGCATATTGACAACCTGGCCCTTGACACCAGTCATCTTCATTACATTGTGTTTTTACTTTGTTTATTTTTACTGAAATGTTCTACTTCTACTTTTACTTCCATGCCACTTTCATGTAATCACTATTGTTTGGCGCTCTTTGCCCGTAGTCGGGCCTTGCGCCATTAAACTCCAAACATCATCATGGATAGGGGTGTCTGTTGGACACGTCTGTTGGATGACGTGTCTGTTGTTCAGAGCAAGTTTGTCATGATTATCGGCAAACGCTGAAGTCTTTCTCGTTCTGAGAAAGTGTTGCCATGACTACAGTGAATGCTGGAGCGTTTTTTTGGCCAATCTCCGCCAAGTGGGCATGCTTATTGCTTGCAAGTGTGCGCCGGGGAAGCTGGGCGATCGCCACAAGGCACACACGCTCTCGACATTTCCTTATCTTTTTTTTACTGATGGGCGGTCGCCACCATCTTGGCCAATCTCCTTAGGGGGTATGCTTGGCTTGAAAAAGGTGCGCCGGGGACGCTGGGCAGTCGTTGCGAGGCATGCACACGAGTGCTCGGAATTTTTCGGTATTGTAACTGCCAGGTGATCGCCACGAGGCTTGCGCTCACGTGTGCGTGCCTTGAAATTTTTTTGGTGTTTTACTGTGGACATGAAAATTTCGATTTGCTAACCAGCTTCACTGTTTAAAACAAAAAAATATGATGTTTTGTTGCCGAGCAGGCACCATACAGGCAACTTATACTAATATTTGCAGATGCTTTCTGGCGTTACCTGACGCTGAGGGGTGTTGCTGAGGCGGACCTCCCTAAGCGCCACAAGTTGTTGACGCGCTACGGTGGCGCAGAAGTGTGCTGACCTCCGCCGCTGAGCTGAAAAGCACTGTGCAAAGTACTGTGCATTCCAGCCTTCTGCACAAGTACTGTCAGTTGGATTAGTTGGTACTGGTTTATAACAAAAAAACAGTGCAAAGATGACAGTTGTCTTCGCCGTTTTTCTGTTATCTTTGCACTGTTTTTCCATGATGTTCCAGGTTTCTGTTATTTCTTGCTTCATTCATTACAAGAAGCTGCTATAAAAGTATTCTCCTTTGTTTAGCTGTGCAGTGGTTACATGAGGCAGAAGTTGGTCTTTACAGGCTTTGTGAGAAAATGGTTGTCGGCTTAGACACGTAAATGGAGCATGAAAACCTCCTAAATTCCTGGTAGGGGCCGAAATTGCCCCAGAATTTTGTTGTTGTATCTTAATTTTCTAGTCCCATTGGTGAGGATTAGTGGTTGTGCAAGGATGCTAGGGGCATATATATTTCTCATGTAATCAGTTAATTATCATACTTTTGGAACTAATGGACGATGCAGGACTGCTCCATATGTAGATGTTTAAGTGTGGCCTCGGTAATACAAAATTAGATCGCTAAAGATGCAACAATGCCCATATAGTTGCTTTTAGTTACAAATGCCAGCCGGAAGTATTTGATGGCCTGCATATTGCTGCTTGTGTAGTTTTTACTGCATGACTGTCTTCCTTCTTTTTTGCTACATACTAGCAATCACGCATGTCATAAAAAGAAATGCAGTGAAAAACGTGCACGTTACAATTACTTAGATTATATGCTGTGTAGGAAGCTCAATATTCCTATCACATGACCATGGGGAAAATTCTTGAAAGGCATGCATCACTTGTCCACGTGATGGGTTTAAGTGCTAGCTGTATATATGCCACAGTGCAACCGTCTAAACTGCCTATAGCATTATTGATGCATGCCCCAATTTAATGTCACACGGTGAAAATAGTCGCACCTTCACCTAGCCACTGTTTTTGTCTAGTTGAATAATTGGTTTTAATGTCTTTTGTTTCAGATCTGCCAAAGATTCCATCGTGTATGTGTAATCTCACCGAATATATATTCTTTGAAAGTGTTTTTTTTTCAAGTGTTTTTTTTTTCGTTCTGCATGCTGATGTAATGTTCAAGCGAGAGTTCACTGTTTAGGATAGCAAAGCAAAATAAAACGTGTTCATGATATAAAAATGACAAGGCAAAACAACAAACGCAACTCTGCGATGAGATATGATGACAGGAACAGCAGAACAGCTGCGTGACAAGACAGGACAGCAGACAACCGAACAGCTGTGCGACAGGACAGGACAAAAGATATACAAAACTGTGCACGAGGACAGCACAAGATACAACAACACAACTATGCGACAAGACATGACGACAGATACGACAAAACAACTGTGCGACAAGACAGGACGACAGATGCAACAAGACAGGACGACAGATACAACAAAACGACTGCGCGGCAAGACAGGACGACAAGGACAACGACAGTACGACTCGCAAAAATACGACAGGACGACTGACGACAAGTTTCAGTCTTGTCGTTTTTATCGACTGGGGCATATATAGGGAAACCTGATCCGACGCGTGGAGTACATTCGCGTCCTTGGCCTCCGCGTTCAAGCAAATGGAGCCAACACAGCTATTATATCGGCGTTGAAATCCAGTGTGGAGGAAATCAGCCGACTCATAGCCCGCATACAAACAAGCATCATGGCCTCAAGGAGCAAATTTACTGCGCCTCGTTCATGCGTTCATTAGAAGTCGCATCGTATACGTGGCTCCTTTTCTGAACTTCAAAAGGGCAGAAAAAGAAAAGCTCAGTGCATCATTTGGAAAGCCTACAAGCAAGCTGTAGGAATACCCGTAATGGCATCCACGGAGTGCTTCCAAGCAATGGGGTGCACAATACCCTGGAACGGCTAGTAGAAGCACAAAGAATGGCGCAGCTGCCCAGGCTCTCGTGCAGCGAAACTGACCACACAATTTTATTTGTAAGGCCCCTGCGCCCCCCTTTCGCCTCTCAACACGCAATAAAATGCTCTGCGGATGACAGCACTCGATTGTACATCCATGGTTCTCCCACACCACGAAATATGCACCCAGATCATCAAGACAGATGAACCGTCACAGCTTCTGCACTTCACCGGCAGCTGTGCGGGAACCCACATGTCCTCTATGTGGATGCTGCGGATTATCACGACCGACCAGCTGTGGCTGTAGCCATGGTAGACCAGCAAGGAAACTCAGTGACCTCGGGCACAATACTGACGACGTACCCTGAGGTTGCGGAAGAAGCGGCTATGGCGCTCGCGATAGCTACAACGGAAGCCAAAATTATCGTGTCTTATTCCAAGATTGCAATAAGAAACTTCCGGGTGGGAGTTAGCGGTCAAAATTAGCGCCAAAATCTCTGTTAACGGCCAAAATTTTTTCGACGTTTATTGGTGACAGATGCAGACAGGTTCACCTTGTGTGGACACCAGCACACTCGTCGCTGCCGGGGAATGAACTGGCTCACGAGACAGCCCGAGATTTCGGCAACCAGGCTTGCCTCGACGGAGATATCGGACCTTGGTTCACGGGGAGCAGATACAGGCTGGTCACGTAGAGGGAGATTACGCACCACTACAGGCTGAGCCGCCTCAAGTTCCCTGCAACACACTCTTCCCTCAACAGATGGCAGTAGATTGCCTGGAGACGACTACAGTCAAACACCTTTCCCAACCCCGCTCTCTACAACCGATATTTCCCAGACACGTATTCCGACAGATGGAAGTGGTGTGCAGACAAAGCCACCCTACAACACATCATATGGGCATGCCCACAGAAACCTCGTTCACCTAAAAGGCATTAAACATTAGGACTCAAGAGCAATGAGAGGCCGCTTTGCTCAGCTCCCACCTCTACTCACAACAACACAACTACTCGTCCAGCTGGTGGAAGATGCCGCTAGGGCCCACAGGCTCATGGCCGCCATCTAACGGGGAAGGCTAGGTGACTTCCTCCCGGTCACCCCCTTTCTTCTACCAGTTTGGGCTCCTCTAATAAAGTTCCCTCTCTCTCTCCCTCTCTCTCTCTCTCTCTCTCTCGCAACTCACGGCCGGGCTACAGCGGCGGCGTCCGCTGCTCTAGCCCTGCTGTAGACGACGCTGCTGCTGCGTTCGGGATACCGCCCCCACGAATTCTAGGTAACAGCTGGCAGAATCTCTTGTTTCACTCGTTGTAGAGCCACGTGTGAGAAGAATTCAAGGGACATCGCATAGGCAGTTGTTGTGGGTGTCATATTGCCGCGAACCATACATTGGGTTTGTTTATTTGTGTTTTGCTTTTACCGCCCGGCTGCGCCGGTCTGTGTTATCTCTGCGCCAAGGGAAGCGCGTGTTCCATTCTTTCTTTCTGTGCCGCATGTGTTATCTGTTGTGATAGGGAGAGCATTCCGATCTAACGTGAACAGCCCAGAATAATCTTCTTGGATCGACTATGTTCTCGATGCGAATCGACGTTTCGAGAACCACGCACACCCAAAGATAAAAAGCCTGCAGTGCGGACGCGGGGCATTCGATTCGACGACACTCGCCTGTGCAAGTCACTTTGTTGACCGCTGCTTCGCCGCCTCTGTATTCTTTTGAGTTGTTAGGGGAGCACAAGTTCGCTCCAATTAACGTGTTCTCATTCAACACAACTGCATCGTCCTTGTCTTCGTGACATCTGGTGGAGGTGCTGGGTACGCACCCTTCATGCCCACTACAACCTCGAAAAGCCGCCAAGCCAGTCCAACAAGAGCCAGCCCCCGCCTGCAAGATTTACCGCCCGAGTTCGGTTTGATGCCAGAAGGGCCCAAGAAAAGGAACGCTGCAACCAACATCATGGTGCAAGAAACAACGTCGCCATCGTCCTGCAGCAGCCCCGGGACCGCCATCGTTCCGAGGAGCCCCCGCAGAAGACCCAGAAGAATGGTTGGAGAAACTGGAGCGCGTCCGGAAATTCAACAGGTGGGACGACGCAGAAACGTTCCGGCACGTTTTCTTTTACTTGGAAGATTCGGCTCGCACTTGGTTCGAGAACCACGAGAGCTCCTTGACAAACTGGGCTCAGTTCAAAAGCGAGTTTACTAAGACCTTCACTACCGTCGTGCGGAAAGAAAAAGCCGCCCTTTTGTGGATACGCGCACGCAACACCCCAACGAAGGTGTCGTGATCTTCGTTGAGGAGATGAAGCAGCTATTTCGCCGCGCGGACCCCGAAATGACGGAAGAAAAGAAGTTGCGCTTCTTAATGCGCGGAGTGAAGGAGGAACTGTTTGCTGGACTTGTCCGAAATCCGCCCAAAACCGTCGCCGAATTTTGACCGAAGCCAGCACCATTGAGAAAGCCCTCGAAATGCGTGCTAGCAGTATGACCGCAACTTGTTGGCGCGGCCAATGCGAACGACTTTGCAGCACGCGGATCCCGGGCCGACAGCCTACGCGAGACTATCCGCGCAATAGTGAGAGAGGAGCTGCGGAAACTTCTCCCAACGCCAGTGATATAGGCTTGGGTGCCGTCCTTGTCCAAAAGCAAAGCGGCTGCGAAAGGGCAATCGCCTATGCCAGCAACGGTCTGTCGAAGGAGGAGAAAAACTTTTCTGCCTCTGAGAAAGAGTGCCTGGCTATTATATGGGCGATTTCAAAATTTCGCCCATACGTGTATGGAAGGTCATTCAAGGTTGTAACAGACCACCATGCGCTGTGTTGGCTCGACAATTGAAGGACCCCTCTGGCCATCTTGGGCGGTGGAGCTTGCGCCTGCAGGAGTTTGACGTTACAGTCGTTTATAAATCCGGCAGGAAACACTCCGACGCCGACTGCCTGTCCGCGCCCCCGTCGACCCACCACCACAAGACTCTGATGAAGACAGCGCGTTCTTCGGAGTCGTGACGGAGAGCGACCTAGCCGCCCAGCAGCGTGCCGACCCCGACTTACGCGTCATAATCGACTACCTCGAGGGATGCAACGTCGCCGTTCTAGGACATTCAAACGCAGCTTACCAGCATTCAGCCTGAAAAACTCCGTCCTCGTGAAAGAGAATTTCAGCCCCGGAACGTGACGAAATTTTGGAAGCGTGCAACGACGACCCATCTTCCGGACATCTGGGCACAACCCGCACTATTGGAAAAATCAAGGCGAGGTACTACTGGCCCGGCCTTACCTCTGACGTCACCCACTACGTCCGGAGCTGCCGTAACTGCCAGCGACGAAAAACGCCGCCGACAAGACCCGCCGGACTTCTGCAACCGATCGCCGTCCCATCGACTCCATTTCAACAGATTGGAATAGACCTTTTAGGCCCGTTCCCTACGTCACGATCACAGAACAAGTGGATTGTCGTAGCGACAGACTACATGACGCGCTACGCAGAGACCGCCGCTCTTCCGAGGGGGAGTGCACAAGAATTGGCGAAGTTCTTCATAAGCCAAGTTGTGCTGTGACATGGAGCCCCGGAAGTCCTAATCCCGGACCGCGGAACGGCCTTTACGGAATCTTTAAGGAATCTTACGCTACAGCAACACGGATCACCGAAGAACGACGGCGTACCACCCCCAAACGAACGGACTAACGGAACGTCTGAGCAAGACGATTGCAGATATGCTGTCGATGTACGTCGACGTTGAACATAAGACTTGGGACGAAGTCCTCCCGTATGTCACGTTTTCGTACAATACAGCGACGCACGGAACTACGCAGATGACACCGTTCGAGCTTGTCTACGGAAGACGGCCGACTACCATGATCGACGCCATGCTTCCGCACGTAGAAGACGACGACCTCAACGCCGACGTCCACGGATATCTTCAACGTGCGGAGGAGGCCCGCCAGCTCCCTCGAGTTCGTATAACGGACCAGCAGCTGGTGGATGCGGGCCGCTATAACCTCCGACGCCGAGACGCCGAGTACCAACCAGGGGATCGTGTGTGGGTCTGGACTCCCATCCGACGACGCGGACTCAGTGAGAAGCTCCTGCGACGGTATTTCGGACCCTACCAGATTCTACGACGTGTTGGCCAACTTACCTACGAAGTCATCCCCGATGGTGACTCCGGCACATCACGACGAAGCACGCGTCCTGAAGTCGTCCACGTGTTTCGCTTAAAACCTTTCTACGGACGATGACGAATTTTATTTTCATTTGTTCCGACTGTCTCTTATGTTAGCATCGGGTCGATGCACTCTTTGAGGGGGGGTAATGCCGCGAACCATACATGGGTTTCTTTATTTGTGTTTTGCTTTTACCGCCCGGCTGCGCCGGTCTGTGTTATCTCTGCGCCAAGGGAAGCGCGTGTTCCATTCTTTCTTTCTGTGCCGCATGTGTTATCTGTTGTGATAGGGAGAGCATTCCGATCTAACGTGAACAGCCCAGAATAATGTTCTTGGATCTACTATGTTTTCGATGCGAATCGACGTTTCGAGAACCACGCAGGCCGAAAAAAGCCTGCAGTGCGGACGCGGGGGCATTCGATTCGACGACACTCGCCTGTGCAAGTCACTTTTGACCGCTGCTTCGCCGCCTCTGTATTCTTTGAGTTTTTAGGGGAGCACAAGTTCGCTCCATAAACGTGTTTCTCATTCAACACAACTGCATCGTCCTTGTCTTCGTGACAATATAAAGCTTTGCTTTCCAACAACCTCCACAGCGCGGATTGGCGCCAATTTTAATTTTGTTAGTTCCCTTTTGTTAAACTTGCCATTTCCGAATTTTTGGGCGGGTTTTGGAACTTCTGTTTCACAAATTATCACCCTATATGATTATACTGAAGAAATGTGTCACTTCCGGCAATCATGTATTTGTCTGCGAATGAAAGTCGTTGCAAGGTTATGCGTGTTTCCTTCCTTCTTTTCTTCACCTTTACATCGGCCTTCGTTTTGGGGGTGGCGTAAAGGGCGCATTTATTTGATTTGATTAAATCATTTTTTCCAGTTTCTCTACATTGCGTATTTCTTGATTTTTCGAAATTTTGTTTCACTACGTCATAATAAATAAATTAGCGCTGTTATGACGAATAAGTCTGTTACTTGCGCAAAATACTCATTTTTTGGGCAAATGCAGGGGTGGCATGATTGAGGCTGGGGGTAGGCCGTATTCGCAAAACTGTACACTATCAATGTTATTTTTATTGGACACCTTCTAGACGGCGCAAAGGAGGCAACCCCACTCACAGAACACCAGCAATCACAAGCTGTTCTCTCAAGGGCACTGTTTCGCAAATCTGGTGGGGGGCTGGTCTCTCACGCTTAGAGTTGAGTACTCATTATACATGGCTCCAAGCTTCACCGAATGGGTCATGCATTCGTGTCGAGTTAAATTCCCCGATCCAACACCTTGCGTAATATTTTCCAGAGAAGTGAGACGTCGCCTCGGAGGCCCTTGCTGATTGAGCAGGAGATGGAAAGACCTCGCGGCATCGTCAAGGAAGTCGTCGCCCGCACCGCCGCTGTGCTCGTGCTGGCGAGCGTTGGTGTCACAGTTGCCGTCCACCAGTTTTTTTGGCCTCCGGTTGCGACATTCCCACCAAGCCCCCCCCCAAGCAAGGACCATGTTGTTCTACAGACGATATACAAGGTCATGGATACAAAGCAAGACCCTTGCAAGGAGTTCTACGCCTTCGTGTGCGGCAACTACAAGAGCCCCTATGGCAGCATGTTAGCGAATATGGAGGGCGATATGTACGAGAGTCTGCACGATATCATCGACTATTTCAGAGTTAGTTTCTTAATAAGGAACAACCCGTTCGCATCCGAGAAGGCCGCATCCCTACACAAGCAGTGCAGAGTCGGCCAGCGGCTGTTCGAGGAGGAGTTGCTGCGACTGTTCCTCAAGCACGAGCGTCTTGACTCGTCTTCATACGCAAAGAGGAAAACCCTGGACACGGTTCTGATGCTGTTCTTCAAGTACAACATCAACACTCTGCTGGGTCTCTCTCTGGAGGAGCCCCTGCTGCATGACAGCAAGCGCAGGCTGAGGGTAAGCTTGAACGAGAAGCAGCTGTCCTGGTTTAGCATTCGCCAAGGCCCCGCTGGGATCGTGTTCTACAAAAACACGCTTGACTACCGCACGGAAGAAATCGTCCAGGTTGAAAACGAGGCGGCCGGAAGGATTACGGAAGATGTCCTCCGTGGGCTTAATAATATCAGCTTCGATACGGTGCTCGGACTGGAGATTCTCACGCCTACCGTCAACCAGACGGGTGGAAGGTGGACGAAACTCGTCGAAGCTCACACCAAAAACTCGTACCTCAGGGATTATCCGGTTCTGGTAAGTCATTCCTTCCTTTTGGTCAATGGAAAGTGTGCGTTTATCCGGAAAGCTAGTAGTTTACCATAAGGGAGAAAGAGGCCGCACTCGCGGTGCACTGGGGTGGGGTTTCTCGTCGCTGCGTCCTCGTAATCAGCGCCCGGAACTACGAGAAAGAGTTGCTATATCCGCAGTATGAAAGGGTGGCAGCAGTTGCGCGGGTAAAGAGAAATAGTTCTTTTGACAGAGTGCATAACCCTTGCGTACCCTAATTGACACTGGACCAGCACAGCACGACTTGCACTAGCTCATAGGTAAAATGCACTGGACGTCCCTGAAAGACTGCAAATTCCTTGGCCGGCGTGAATGCAATTCAGCCAGTCCGCCATTTTTCCTTGCAAAATCACAGTGGCACCGCTCCGTATGACCCTCATTCACTTTGTCTTGCACGGCTGGCGTGCACGCAGGTCAGCAGATCCGCCATGCAGTACTTCGACAAGCTTTACGCTGACCTTGGAAACAAGAAGCTGTGCCTTCTCACTGCTTGGGCGTTGGCGCGTAAGCTTCTACCTGTCGCCAGTGAGAAAGTGGAATCCTTTTTAACCGAGGATACGTTCGCGGCCTGGTGTCGCGAGACCGTCTTAGAAACCATGGAGGTGCCGCTAATGTCGTGGTACCTGTTCCCGAGGGTGTCGTCGAAGGAGCTGCGCCACAGCAGCAAAATAACGCAACAGATACAGCACTCTATCTTGCAACAGATCGAAAACTCGCGCTGGATTGACAACTACACCAGACAGGTGGCATTTCACAAGATTAGGAACGCAACCATACACATTGGCTACCCCAAGAACTTGGCATCCCATGAGGCCATCGACAAAGCATACCACTGGTACCCGACGGCTTGGGACAAATTCATGACCCGTTGGCTCCATGCTATGAAACTGACCGCAAAGAACCTCCTGCAGAATGCCACTACTTTCAGGTTAGCATTTTAGCATTACACGTGATGTGTCGAGTGCGGGTGCGGGTGAAATCTGGTGAAATCACGCGACAACCATTTCTGTGTCACCCAGTTTTCGCCACTCGCCTATCACGGTGAAATGTCCATATAGATTCATGATTATTTCGGTTAGCCAAAATGTTTTCAAGAAACCGTTGCTAACTCAATTGCATTAAACAGTTCTGAGGCCCTTTCGAGAGGTGCTGCTGAGAAGAAGAATAGCTGGTGCATGGTTTCACGCAAACAAACCTAGATTCCCGAGGCCGCCAGTGACGAGGGCTCGGCCGTCTGATGCGCTCCTTTTGCCGGCACCAACGGAGAGACCCAAACAGAGCCTTGAATCTAAAACCAAGCAAGCATACCTGAACCTTCGAAGGATTGTAACACCAGAAAGATGAAATTATGCGACAGTCAAAAAATAAGAGTTACTACTCACACGGATAGTTACCTACAAACTCCAAAATTTACTGGTGATGTACAACTATAAAGCCCTGAAATATTCACCGACCCGGCCGATGACGAGATAATCGTTGACGATGACGAGAACCCAGATAATCGTTCCCAAATGCACGGCAGTGTTTCGCCACTTATCTACATTGTAATTTTTGCAGCGCCAAATTTTGCTATGACAAGCCATCTAAAGCGAGGAATACGCAAAGTTCTAAAGCGAGGCTTACTAGGCCTCACTGATCGCTCCGCTCCACTTTCACTTGTCTTTAAAAGGCATGGCATGACACAACGAAGCCTGACCTTCCGCACCTCGTCTGGTCTTGCCCGGGCCTTGCCGTGCTTCGCGCCCAACACCGCCCGGCGTGGGTTCACTCCTACGAAGAGTGGATTCGGCCCTCTTGGCGTGTCAAGGACACCTTGACAGCACTCTGGAGCTTTGTCTGTGCGGCGTCGATGGCTGGACATACATACTAGCGTCCTTCCTGCCCTCCCCCTTCCCCTGCGGCTTCGGGCCATCCTTTCTTAATAAAGTTTTCTTCCTTCTTTAAAAGGCAAAACAAGCGCCGGAAAGAAACGCTTCTCATGGTCAAAATTGAACCTGGGTCCTTCGCGTTATAAGCCGACGCCTATCTGACTGCGCCATTGCGACTTGGTTGAAGTGGTTTGGATTTTGTCACGGAGGCTGCGAGGTACAAAGCTTTATTTCGAACCATGGTTTTCCGAAGAAAATGACTTGAATTTTTTTCTTTGGCCCTTTTTGCCACCGACGTAAATTGACGCTTTTGTAGGGAATAAGGCTATATTCTGAGTCCCTTCTACACTCCAATAACTCCCTCCACTCGGCTGAGGAGAAGATTCACCAATGCTTCTGCATTAGGAAATCACTTTCAAAGACATTCTTCTCTGAAGGCTCGAGTGGAGGAAGGATTCAGAATACCAGGGTATATTGCCAATCACGTACTTTGTTCAGATGCAAAGCATAATGTACCCTTGGTCACTTAATGACTTTTTTTCGTTTCTTATTGTTGCTTTCAGCAGCTTTGTTATTTTTGCTCAAGATTTGGCGAAGTATATTTGCTCAAGATGGCGAAGATTTGGCGAAGTATACCTGCATAACTTTATTTCGATAGTTCAAAATTTTTATTTTCTGCATTTTCGTCTTTTTGTCTAGGAATTCATTTTTATCAAGTAGGTCTCAATTTACGCTGTTAGTAAAATGAGTTACTTCTCCTAATTATGCAATCTGGTTTAAATGCAACGAGTTACGCGGCTGGTTTAATTCACTGTTTTAAGTGGAGAACTTTAGGGTCGTTGAGGGTGCTGCTACCGAGTAATATGCATTTTTGTGCAAATGCGGAGCCCTGGAGCCTGCGCCTCTCCGCACCCTGGGGACGAGAGTCCATATTGTTCAACGGCTATCGAAGAGCGTAACGGGGCTGCTTATGCGTGCCCAACTATCGGTTATGGACGATGCTCCCCGATGGTGGCGCAGGTTCTCGGTGACAAACACGAACGCTGCCTACTCGACGCGCCGAAACATGGTGCGGATGCCGGCGACCGTACTCGTCGACCCCCTGTTCTCAATGACGGCTCCCAGCGCTTTGAACTATGGCGGCATGGGCGCCCTTTTCGGCCACACGATCATGCACGCCTTCAGCGGGCCATCCATCCACTACAACGCAAATGGCGAGTACGGCGACTGGTGGACTGCCCACTCACGGGCCGGATACGACTCGCGTCTGCAGTGCCTGCGAAAGATGCACAACATAACCGACGTAAGCCTGCGCTCCGGCCTTGTGTTTTTACTGCGTAGCATTCTTTGCCGCCACAGCCAGGACCGTTTAACGCCCTGCATTTCCATAAAAATGCAGATTTAGCGGGAGTGAGACCTTTATTGTCATAATAACGCAATTGGATAGAATCGGTCGGACGGAATTTTTTAAATGAAAAATATGAAAAAAAATAGCGGTAATGGCAGAACGTGCAACCCCCTATATTTTCACACATGTGCAGCTTTCCCGCTCATGGCAGTACTTTCGACAGTGCTTGCTCTGCAGTTATTTAGCCAAATGTAAACTTTATTTGCGCACCTAATATTGGGGGTGAAGACGTGCTTTGTGCACAATTTCAAGTCTAGCACATTGAGCGACTTGGTTCCTGAGCCATGGAAACAATCAGATAGAAAGGCATGAAGAGTAAGTAAGATTTGACAGCAAATTTCACACAAAATATTCAGAATCCAGGAGACTTCTTTTAGTGTTTTCATCTTCACGTTGACTTCTTGCTTTTTGCCAAATATCACACTTCTGAAGTGGTATTTCTAGGGTCCTGAGAGGTCGGAATTTCGAGCTAAAAATATGGGTAAGAAACTGCAGATTTGGTGGATGTGCCACCTG
The DNA here is from genome assembly GCA_013339765.2 of Haemaphysalis longicornis. Classification (NCBI taxonomy): domain Eukaryota; kingdom Metazoa; phylum Arthropoda; class Arachnida; order Ixodida; family Ixodidae; genus Haemaphysalis; species Haemaphysalis longicornis. The sequence continues at coordinate 25,756 of JABSTR010003262.1, read as the reverse complement.
TATTCGCTACAATAGCGTAAATAAAGGTAATGTGTCAGACAGAACTTTGAAAAAGCAAAAAATAAGGAAAATAGCAAACGAACTTCAGTTATCTCTATTTGTTACAAAGGAGAGCTCCCCGTTTAATTGAACTGCTGCCCTTTCGTTCACATACAGCACAAATTTCCAAAAACAAGAACTGCTAACAATTACCTAAATCCTACTTAAGAAATTAGCGACGTTCTCGTACCATGACATTAAATGTAACCCTACTAAATTTCTAAGAAACTTTGCCGAGAAAGACCACAGCCACAATATTACGGCGTATCATGTACAAGAAAAATAAGCTCCGCACCAACTACGGTGCAAAAAAGTTGACATACAAAATTCCAGATATCTTAAATTACTACTGTACCCTACTGTACCGCCATACCTAATGTACCTATTAATTATGCAACGCACCTCGATTGATGTATTTAAAAAACAGATTCATGCCTACCATTTAGAAACCCAAAACTAAATCCACACACTCTCAATTCATCCTCCCATTCTATGCAACTCAAGCGTACTGTACTTGTTTCTTCTTACTTATGCGATTCCTGGGTATAAGACATTCATTTAATTTTTACATGCGATACCTGCGTATAAGACGGTCATTCAATTTTTACGTACCTATCTTCAATGTGCTTATGTTCAGTGTCCAATGGCATAACATTTGTATTTCGCAATCGCGATGTATCCCTTCTTTTTTTTCTTTTTTTCTTCTTTACCTATGAATCTTCATGTATGACTGCTAAATTATCCGTGTGTAATCGGTTGGATCGGTGTTTGTCAGAAGGGCCTTTACACCTGTCACCGAGGCAATTTGTATCTTTCTTGTTGTCTGAAAGAAATTTATTTTGTATTTCTAAAAACGTGTGCCACCCTTCATATACACAAAAATGCAGGTTGGCTGAAGTAATACCTGTAATCGTCATGAAAGCCTAAACGGAGAATTGGTTGGACAGAATTTAGAAAAACCAAAAGCTTTCGCTGCAAACAAACACAGACTATAGACACACGGCATCAGAATATTATGCAATAGTGGACAATGTTCTGAATTTCTGGGGATTTCTTTACTCCTATTTTTGTCTCCCCGAGCAGAAATACCGTCCATTGTACAGGTACAATTATCTCTAAATGTCTCGCCAATCGTCCTTTGGAAACATAATAGTCCCAGTCTATTGCGCCGAGGAGCACACATGCCCAGACGCCATGTATCGTCATGACTCGAGGTTGCCTCGATGCAGCTTACCTACAGCGGCAAAGTCTGGCGCTTCCATGTTGGTCATGATGACAACGTCCGTGCATAACTTTTTTCTTTACTGGTGTGCGTGATGCGACCATTGTTCTTTACTATATTACTGTTGCTCACTGAATAAGAGAACATTTGATGGCAGCACGGACAAGGCACACTTTATCAAGAATTCCACAATACGACAACTCAGAACGCGTTCTGTGTTGGCGTCAGATATGCCCGTTTAATTTTTTGCAGCAGAAGGCATATCTATGCGGCCAAAACAAACCGAATGAATCAAACACACCTAAACTTGGTGCAAGCGTATTCTTTGGGTTCAAACGAGGTGAATGTCCGGCTTGAGAATCGCGGCCTTTTAACAGCCGGTGGAAGCATTAGGTTTCTGCTGTGAAGATATCAATGAGGCAGCCTTGATGAAGAAAAAGAAGAGAAGAGGTATTAAAGGGCTGACGGAATAATAATATGCATGGCACTGTGACAGAAGGGAAGAACGTTCGCTTGAAAAAGCTCTATTTATTTGCGCTAGCGCGAGGGCATTTCGCATTACTGTGAACCATAGGTGAACCCATCACCACCTCCAGCATTAGCGCTGCAGCGATGGTTTTCGAAGGACCCTTTCCGGATATCGGCAGAGTCTCAGGATGTATAATTACCGAGACATGCAATGGCGTCTACGGAAGAGGCTTTGGGTTCATGAGCTCCGCTCATGACGTGGATTAATATAACGAGTACATCAAAGCACTCCTCGTTGTTTACCCGAAACCAGTATATGCGATGTCCAATTATTGACCGCACCTTTCGTTAGGATGGATTAGTGTCCAACACCCGTATCAGTCCTCAAGTCGTTATCATCCTGTCCTTTTCCGCAGTTTATAAGCGAAAGCTCTTGGCAAGACTGATGGCGCCCTGTGAAAAAAATAATGCATTTCCCCATGGACCGGTCAGTCGACCGAAAAGCTCTGACAAGATGTCTGGCTGCACTGCCCGAAGATGAAACCGAAATCGTGAAAAAAGGAACGATTCAAGGTACGATGACACACGCACCGACCAGGAAGGAGTACAAGAGTATACCTCTATCTAATAAAGCACGTATTGGTGTACACATCGTTCGTAGATGCGTTTACTTAGTGCGTGAAAAACCGTCCCTTGGGTCCGTTTTTCGTTCGCTATTTGGGTCTATCGACTGGAGGCACTGGCAGCCAAGGCAGGGCGCACTTCTGGCGAAGATTTTCGCGCACTTGGGGCCCACTTTGGAAGTCGCAAAGCTCTCGCTCTCCTCTCAACTTTCGCTAGGAAGCGATGGTAAAGGCATTTCTTCTTTGCTCCATAAGCTTCGCACTTGTCCTCGTTGGTAATTGCCCAGCAACGAGATAATTCCCGGGAACCTACCTGGATTCACGCCTCATTGCTGTACTTAGCGTGCTGAGATTGCTCATGGATTCTCCAGTACGTGTCTCTAAAGCGTGAACCACCTTGAGCATTTTTTTCTCGCGAAGCCTCTGCACATACGCCACAGGCACGCTGACACCGCCGTGGAACCACCCGCACGCTGCACGCGGCGCGGCCGCAGACGGAAACATGGCGGTGGCTTCGGCAAATTTCCGATTTATTTCCGTGTTCCCCTTTCCTAAATAAAACAAGAAAAAAAGTGGGGAACAACACCCGCACCAGCAAAGCTATGGCAGGTTTGCAGCCAATCAGATATAAATGAACAGGGGCAAGCGCCCAAAATGCAAATTTCAAAAAAACAAATAGTCGAATAAGAAAAACACCAAAATACATAAAAATCACAACACGAAGAGAGCACGGGAGCACCAGACTGCAGTTTGAAGAGGTCGTAAACTCTAACACATACAAATGCTAGAGGCAGTATCCGCATTTCCGAATTCAGGCAGTCTGTCTCCACCACAGAGTCCGGCTGCAGAGAAGCTCACCACGAAGAACAGCACCAACGCGATGATGTGAGGATGAGCACAAGCTGTCTAATTCAGCACAGGTAGCAACCACTCACAGCACCTTAAAATCCATTAGGAGAGGCCACAAACTAGAACTCACAATCACAGAGGCTCGCACTACACCCCCAAACAACACACATCACTTCGGAGACCATTTCATGAGAGCGAAACGTCGGGCATGTTCTTGCTCACAAAATCGACAAGCTCGATGAGGATTGCACGGCCCGAGAAATGTCCAGGGCTTGTCGCAGATGTGGAGGTTCCAGAGGCAAGCGGACGACATGTTTAAGTCTGGTTATAATCGAGGCTGTCCTTGTGCAGTCCCGGAGGTAGTGGCTCACTGAAGAGGCAAGCTGTCCACAAAAACATCTGTTTTCAGGGAGCAAGTCGATCCTGTGGAAGTAGTGCGGGAAACGGCCATGTCCGGTAACTATGTGGGCGAGTCGTCTGGGCGGAGGAAAGCAGCGCGGTATAGCGAGCATGCTGGGAACCCAGCGAAAGAACTCAGTGTCAGCGTTGTCGGTGTTCCATCGCTCCTGCCACTCGAACCGACCGGCCCTCGAAAATCTCTTCCTGACGATGTGATTTGAGGCACGCGCTCCCACCTCTTCACCAATGGTCGCCGCAGCTTTGGCAACGAAGTCGGCAAGCTCATTTCCCCACACCCCCGAGTGTCCAGGAACGTGAAACAGGAAAACGGCAAAAGAGGAAACCAACAATCGATAGCTGTTCTGAATTTGGTGAATAGTGTCCGATGTGTTGAGGGGGTTTTCGAGAGCAAGGAGTAGGAATAAACAGTCAGTATAGACAAAAACAGTGCTCGAGGGCGTGTTATTTTGAAGGTAGAGGAATAGACGATGTAGAGCAATCGCTTCCGCATCATAGGAGCTTGTGGGAGGGCTAATCCGGAAGCGTTGGGTCGTTACTATAAGGTCCGGAGCACTGAACACGACGAATGCGGCACCAGCAGATGTCATGGTGAAGGAACCGTCCGTATATGCGTGTAACCCTGGACTTGTAAAGAGTCGTGAAGCCGTTTGAGAGTCAATTCTGTTGTGCGGGATTCCCAAACGAAGAGCAGGATGACAGCACGTCCAGTCTAGAGGGTGGTCCACCTCCGTTGGAGAAACACGTGTATTGGGTAAATCAACAGGCCGTTTAAGGTGAAACAAATTGAAAAGACTCGCTTCAATGTCTAGAAGGATGGACAAGCGAAGTGAATTGGCCAACACTTCTAGCCCTGCGGTACGGGTGGTCGTGTAAGCGCCAGTCACTAAAAAAAGCGGAGAGCGCGTCAAGGAGTGAATCTTTGCCTTAAGCGAATAATGCAGCCGGTCACCCCACCATGCCGGTGTTGCATAAGTGATGGCTGGCAGAATAATGCGGTGGTAGAGGAGCCGGAGGTGGTTTCAGTCTAAAAACGAGTGCAACCTCCCAAATGCGGTGGGTTCAGTACACATCTTTTCAACTCGGCCGCGGAGGTGATTCGCGTGGGCAACGAATGTCAAGTGCCTGTCAAAGACAACTCCCAGTAGCTTTAATTCTGTGACCCGGTGCAATGTTGTTCCGCCCAGCTTGATTGTCGGCTTCCGCTGCGCTCCCCGCTCTCCCCTAGAAATCAGGAGGCATGTACATTTGGTGGGGTTGAGTTGCAGCTTAGCCGTGCGTGTCCATTTTGACACTTGCTCTAGGGTCTCATTGGCAAGATGCTCAATGGCCCGCCGCATCTTACCCTTGACTACAACGACCGTGTCGTCAGCGTAAGCTTGCAGGTGCACATCCGGCGATACAGGAAGGAAAAGTAGGTCGTGGATCACGATATTCCAGAGTAGGGGACTGAGCGGCGAGCCTTGCGGGCTGCCTCTCACGGTTTGCGCCTGCACGCACCCAGCATAGACCATTGTAATGAACCACCCTGTGGTGCAAAAATGACTGGAGCAGGCTATAAATGTTCGAAGGGCACCCGTGTGATCGCAAAAAGTGCAGCAAATACGGGTGCCAGATATAATCAAATGACCCCTTGAAATCCAAAGATATAAGGAGGACCAATGATCCTTCGTCACGCCAAGCCTGAAGGCGCGAGCGCAGAGAGTGCAGCGCCGAGGTGGTACTTTGTCCTTGCTTAAAGCCGTACTGGTTCACGTGTAGCAGACCCGACTCGTGAAGAAAGAAGTAAAGGCGTCCATTGAGCATGCGCTCCAGAAGCTTGCCAAGCAAGGACAAAATACAGATGGTCCTGTATGATGAAGGATCATCTGGAGGCCGGTTTGGCTTTAGCAGAAACGTCACCCTCGCTTCCTTCCACACTGACGGAAAATGACCAAGAGTGAGGCACGCATTGAATAAGGTAAGCAGAAATGAAGAAGTTCGTCCGACCAGGAGTGTCAACATATTGTTACGTGGCAAAGACGCGTAAGTGGAAGCTATAAGTCCGAATAAGCTGAGAAGCACTAGATTAGGCAGCAGCGTGAGTCCGGGGCCAAGCGTTGTCGATCTCGTCGTCTTCTATCAGCGGCGCAGCGCTCACCGCATGTTTGGCGCGAACAGGGATTGCCCCGTCACATGACCCCCGGCGGAAGAGGCACCGTCTCGGTGCTGTCTAAGGAGAATTGGTCAGCGGGAGCTGATATGGCTTGAGGCGGGCGACATATGGACAACACTGGTAGGGCGGGACAGTAGAGGGATGAGGCCCAAGTAGAGACGGTAGGAGCGACCCTCATACGTCACATCTGTGACCGCGACGCAACACTTTGTTATGGACCAGAATAGGGTTGGAGCAGTTTTTCGGACAGGCCAACACGACGTGCAGGGGACCAGAGCAGGACGAGGGATCCCGGAGGAAAGTGGACCGCGCGGTGACGTTCGTCGTACCGTGTCTTTTGTGAGACTTGCGAAGCAAGAAGCTGGTCGCGAGCCAGTTGACGAGCTTGATGGGCGCGAGTGATAGCATCGCGAGCGTATTCAGAGGAGCAGGCAGGAAGGAGCGAGTCCAAGGCAAAGCCGGTTCACGGCCAAACAGTAGATAAAATGGGGAGAAACCGGACGTGTCATGGCGGGAGGTGTTGTACGCGAAAGTTACGAAATGGTAATGCAAGGTCCAGTCTCGGTGGTCAGACGACACGTACATAGAACAGCATGTCTGTTAGCGTCCGGTTCAAGCGTTCGGTGAGGCCATTAGTTTGCGGGTGATAGGCCGTGGCAAGCTTGTGTTTCGTCGAACAAGAGCGGAGGATGTTGTTCGATAAACTTTGGACAGAAAGTTTTTCCCGCGGTCAGTTAGAATCTGGCGGGGCGCGCCGTGGTGCAGAAGGCACGTCGTAGAGAAGAAAGTCAGCGACGTCAGTCGCGCAGCTTGTTGTAAGGGCGCGGGTGATGGCGTACCGCGTGGTGTAATCTGTCGCAACGGCGACCGCAACCGGTTTCCCGCTGAAGACAGTGGGAAGGGACCAAGTAAATCGAGACCCACGCGGAAGAACGGCTCATGGGGAATGTCGATGGGTTGAAGTTCTCCAGAAGGAAGTGTGGAAGGCTTTTTCCGACGCTGGCAGCTGTCACACGAGGCAACGTAGCGGCGTACAGATCGGTAAAGGCCAGGCCAGAAGAACCTACGCCGCACTCGATCATAAGTTCTGGTTATCCCTAGGTGGCCTGCGGTGGGTACGTCGTGTAGCTGGTACAGGACGGTCGAACGCAGGTGGCTGGGCACAACGAGGAGGAGGTCCGGACCGTCAGCACGGAAGTTATGGCGGTATAAGACGCCATTTCGTAGGGTGAAGTTGCGCGTGGAAGAATCGGGTGATGAAGAGGTAAGTCGTTGAATGAGGGAACGGAGCGACGGGTCACGGCGCTGCTCGTCACCGATGTGGAGAAAGTCAGATATTGCGAACACGCAAGCGACATCAGTAGGTGGGGTGGCCTCAGGGGGCTCAACAGGGTGACGTGAGAGGCTGTCAGCGTCTTTATGCAAGCGACCCGACTTATAGGTGACGGAAAACGTATACTCCTGCAGACGTAATGCCCAGCGACCAAGCCTTCCGGTGGGGTCTTTCAAGTTGGTAAGCCAGCACAGCGCATGGTGATCTGTGATGACTTTAAAATGTCTGCCGTACAAGTAGGGACGAAATTTTGCGAGGGCCCAGACAAGAGCAAGGCACTCGCGCTCTGTAATTGAATAATTGCGCTCGGACTTGGACAGCAAACGGCTGGCGTACGCAATCACGCGGTTTTGGCCGGCTTGCGATTGGGCCAATACGGCGCCGATCCCGTGGCCGCTTGCGTCGGTACGCACTTCGGTGGGAGCGGAAGCGTCGAAGTGACCCAAAATTGGCGGTGACGTTAGGAGGGAAATCAAAGTGCTGAATGCTTGGGCTTGATCGGGACCCCATGTAAAAGTGGCACCGTTCTTCAAAAGGTCCGTGAGAGGACGAGCGACGTGGGCAAAATTTTCTATAAAACGGCGAAAATAGGAGCAAAGTCCGACAAAGCTGCGGACATCGTGAGTCGAGCGCGGCACGGGGAAATCGGTGACGGCTCGAACTTTGTCGGGGTCGGGCTGAACTCCAGAGGCGTCGACCAGGTGCCCAAGAATTGTTATCTGGCGGTGGCCAAAGCGACACTTCTTGGAATTTAGTTGGAGACCAGCGCGTCGAAATATTTCAAGGATATCTGACAGGCGCTCCAGGTGTGTCTCAAATGTGGGTGAGAAGATGATGACGTCGTCTAGATAACATAAGCACGTGGTCCACTTAAAACCGCGCAAAAGGGAGTCCATCATTCTCTCGAATGTGGCCGGAGCATTGCACAGACCAAATGGCATTACCCGGAATTGGTAAAGGCCATCAGGGGTCACGAATGCAGTCTTTTCGCGGTCTTGCTCATCAACGGCTATCTGCCAGTAACCAGATCTCAGGTCAATCGACGAAAAGTATCTGGCACCATGCAGGCAGTCGAGGGCGTCGTCTATGCGCGGAAGCGGGTAGACATCTTTTCTCGTGATCTTGTTTAAATGCCGATAATCCACGCAAAAACGCCACGTGCCGTCTTTCTTCTTTACTAAAACAACAGGGGATGCCCACGGACTAGAAGACGGTTCAATGATGTCCTTGCTGAGCATTTTCTCGACCTCTTGTTGGATCACGAGGCGTTCAGGATGAGATACGCGATATGGCCGTCTTTGCACCGGTGCTGCATCCCCAGTGATGATGCGGTGCGTCACAGCGTGTGTCGTACTCAGTGGACGGCTGCCTAAATCGAAGATGTCTTTATAGGACGTCAAGAGAGAACGAAGAGCGTCGGCGTCCATTTGCGAAAGATCGGGTGCGATCATCGCTGCGACTTCATTCGCTGGGAGTGATGGCTCACAGTGGGACCCAAACAAGGCGTCACGGGCTCTAACGGCGTAGTAGCGGTATGTGATTCCAAATGGCAGAGTGACGAAAGTGCCATTCCTTTGGGTAAAACTTGAGGGAAGGAACCGAAGTTGAGGAACGGGAGAGAGGTCTTGTTGTCAACAATAGTGACTATAGTATGCGGCATAGTAACATTGCGTGACAAAAGCACGTCCAGAAGAGGTGAAACGACGTAGTCGCCGTTTGCAACAGGGGAGGACGGGGATAAGGAGATGTAGCTAACAGCGTTTGGGGGCAAACGAACGTGTTCGGTGTTGCAACAGCGCAGCTGGGGTGCGTCGGAAGAAGGAGGGAGAGGAAATTGGAGGCGGAGGAGTCCAGTAGAACAGTCGATGAGAGCGGAATGCTCAGAGAGAAAATCAAGGCCCAGAATGAGGTCATGAGGACAGTGTTCGAGTACGGTAAACAGAACGGCTGTTTCTTGGTCAGCGATGCGTATGCGAGCTGTGCACATTCCGACGACCGGAGGCTAGCTGCCGTCGGCGACTCGAACTACACGGGACGTTGGCGGCGTAAGGACTTTGTGGAGACGGCGGCGAAGTCTCGAACTAATGACGGAAATCTGGGCACCGGTGTCGATAAGAGCTCGTACTACAACTCCATCGACAAGGACTTCAAGTAAATTGTGTATAGTCGGCAAAGTCAGTAGAGGATTTACGGGCCGGGTCGTTGATGCAGCGTCACCTCCTTGAGCTGCATGACTTAGTTTTCCGGAGGGGGTCGGGAGTAGTCGGCCATGGGGGAGGGGCGGCGAGGCTGCGGTGGTCGGGACTGGCGGCGTTGCGGCGACGGCGATCGGTTCATTCGGGTGTTGGGGCTGGTAGAGTTGGGCGGGTTGAAGTCAGTGCGAGAAAAGAAGCGGTTTTGCCGGTCATTGGAGTAGCCAAAGGACGGTCGAGTACTGGAGTTGGCGTAGCCGTTGCGGAAGGTCGGGGGCCTGCGGTTGCGACAGTACCGGGCAATGTGGCCGACTCCAGAGCAACTGAAACAAATCGGTTTGTCGTCTGGTGTACGCCACTCAGTAGGGTACCGGCGGGGGTAGCGGGGAGGAGGATGGTCGATGTGGGGACCGGGAGACCTAAACTGGTCGTTGGAAAGTAGAGCCAATCGCGCACACAGGGTGAAGGCCCAGGTTGGCTATTTCGTCGCGGACAATGGCTTGGATGGCGGAAACGGTGTGGAGCTCGTTCCGATCCGGCCCGTATGGCACCGCAGTAGTAGGGGCCATAGCCTCCAGTTCTCGGCGTACGATTTTTGTTATACACACTAAACTTTTTTACACCCTTTTTGGCCGAAAGGGTGTAAAAACCTTGTCCCATGGCTAACACCTTTAAAAGGTGTTTTCGCCAAAAAAGGTGTGTACGGACGAAAAAAAGGGTGTAAGAACAAAAAAAAGGTGTTGAGAATGCTCAACACCCTTAAAGGGTGGTGAGGACGCTCAACACCCTAAATAAAGGGTGTTGAGCATCCTCACACCGTTTTTTAAAGGTGATGGCATGCGCAGTACCATGGTGTTGCGCATGTCATCACCATAGCCTTGGAGGCTTGCGACCTATCACCATGGTGTCCTAATGCAATTCATGGCGACAGGTGTATGTCTGGAGGCTCTGTAAGTAAATGAAATGCAACAATTTATGACTAATGGCACAATTTTAAAGTTATATATACAGTGATCCCTCGTGGCATCAAACTCGGATATCTTGAAATATCGGTTAACTTGACATGACACACACAAAAAAACGTAGTAGTCTGAACCAAAAAAAGAAGAAATAATAGAACTTCACAATTTCATGCACGTGACGAGTCACAACATTGGTGGCACTAGAGGGACCACTGAAAACCGTTATCAGTGTGCTCACTACACATTAGCATTCAAGTGATACAAACTAGACAGAACTGGACCCCCACTACAATTGCAATCATGTTTTCTGGTGGTAGCTTCCAAAAAACAATATCCCATGTGATGTGGCACCCGTAGAGAACTTGTATTGGTATTTGTCGTCACAACTTTTTTAAAAGGCAGACAACCACATTTATAGTTCTATTGACCATAAATTGCACAATTTCTTTGTGTCAAAAATCTTGAGACTCAAGCCGAATGAAACCACGTTTTCCGAACAAACTTTTACAATCGACAGTAAATGTTGCAACACAAAAAAGAAACAAGAATGTTGCAAATTCTGTGGCATGAATCCTGAGACTAAAACTAATTCACAACCATAAACTATGATTGAGGTGTCTATTAATAAACATTTTGGCAACTTCCCTTAAAACTTTACAGCCAAGCACATACCAAATATAAGATACAAGCAATTATGAACTTCCTTCCCTCCGAATGCAATGAGGTGGACACAGCAGTCTGAACTATAAAGAACATTTATCTTTGACCCCTCCTATAGCCGGTATTCATTGAAAAGTTTAGCTGTCAATTTCTTCGTTTGGCAACACTGAAATAGCCACGAACATGGCTGATCGCGCGGCTCGTGCCACTGCGGCCGCACGCCGAAGAAAAAATATAACACCGACGTGCGTCGCCTGCTCCGTTTCAACCGATTCTCAACAGTGGTGTCATCAAAGTTGTTATTAAAAGCACTTCGCGTTGGAGGTCAAGGCATTACTTTGCGTTCGGCGGGCTAGAGCTTGGAATGTCCCAAACCATATCATGCGCTTAGCACGGACAAGTACCGCCAGAATCCAAGCACACCCTTTAGGGTGCTTGGATTCTTTCGCCGCAGGAGCACCCTTTTCTGCCCAAAATATCATAGGTAGGAGCTTTTCCTGCAAAAGCACCCACCTAAAGGGGTACAAAAAGGGTGCATCATCCTCGGTTCACAAATGGCGCTGCAGTGTGCAGCCACATATGGCACAGTATGACACACAATTACGGTATGAAACATTCGTGCTTTCCAAGCTCCGTTCTATGAGACATTCCATTAAAGCTCAATGTCAGCTGATAATTTACTTGAACTTTTTGACCCACCGATTTTTGAAACATCCATTTATAAAGTCTAATATTACAGCCAAATCGCAGTACAGAAGTTGTATCATTAGAGGATGTTGATTATTCGAAACGGTGTTAAAAATTCAATTTTATGTTCATTTTGCTAAACTGCAGCGCACATCCTTCGAGCTTCACTGCACAGCTAAACGTGTTATGCAGTGAAAGCAAGTAGGCGTGCAACAGATCAACTGCACAAAAGTTCTTCGAACCTTAAAACCTATGGCTTCTCAGCATTGCATGCAACTTCCAATCACGGTAGCTACTCGCAATGTTTAGTGCCTTATTCTTGAGCTGAGCAGAAAAGCTCAATATTAAGGCAGACCAAATACAATATGTATACTTCCCTACGGTACTGTGGCTTTATTCTACCCATAAAAGTTGGGTCGCCACTGCCACTTATTTTATTTTACATTATTCTTTTGCTTCAGTGAAACAAATGACCCCACATAGCATACCAAGAACTGTAAACATCACAGAATAATGCATATGAGTTCCCTGGTTGAAATGTGATGACATTGTTGTTATAGCAGTATTTTATCATGAGTCTAGCTTGTGCATGGTGCCTTGCTTATGTCCCTGCTGGTGGATGTGGGGTCATTTTTCGATGTTGCCAAATGAAAAGCCAACAGCCAGTGCCCATTAGTTTCGTCTAGTATTACGAGGTGCGTCATGGGAGACCATCAAACCCGTCTATAGCCCTTTTTAGAGTTGACTAGAGGTAAAATCAGCAATATTATCGATAAAACGTTTAGCATCTTTTTATTAGCAGCTTTAGTGTTGCTACTTTCCATATTTTAGGTTTTTCTACTTTCTTAATGGCATTTTTGTTTCGCTGAGAAGGTGCATAACCAATGAAAGCTTTCTGTAACCTTTGTAGCTATGCATTGTTAGAAAAATTTTTACTAAATAAGGCAGCTTAAACTTAGAATACTTGCATTTAGAAAAATTAAAATCAATTTTAAATTGATCATACAGTTCTGGCTGTTTTTACACAAAGCTGCACATGGGATATTAAGTGCACCGCGAGGAGGGCTCTGGATTAGCTTGGCAACTTGGGATATTTATTGTGGACTTAAATCTCCACACATGGGCATTTTCACTTCTGCCTCCACCAGGGAAAATGGCCACCAATTTTAGAGAGCTATTCTTACTCAGTATTTGATGTACATTTTAGAAATAATCTCAAGTAGTATAGCCACAAAATTATTCTCTACAACAGCACCCAGCGGGTGTCTGTTATAGAGAGATTGTGCACTACACCAGACAATGTACTACACTGTCGAGAGCTTTGAACATCTACAAAGCAAGCTAATACTGGTAAAATGTTTCATACCATCTATTACTGCGTGTTCAAAAGCTCACGGTGAAGTACAGATACTGGTGCTTCAGCAAGAACCGAGGATGAGCACCCTTCCTGGTTCTGAAAAAAAAATAAACATGGAAAAAAATGCTTTAAGCAGGATTAAGAAACAGGGTTGAAAGAAAGTGAGCAAGCAAATTCTTTCAAAATATGCAAGCAATGCAAACAATATTTATTTCAACTTCATGTCTACAAAAGACAATCTCATTAAGGCTGGTAATGGGTCTTGGGTAAAAAAGAGCAGAGAGCACTTATATAAATGCTACAGGGAACCTTCAAGCCAAAAATTGCTTGAGCACTTAAAACTAATCACTGTTCAACAAATTCATGAAAATTGAATGGATGAAAAACCAGCGGTAAACACAGGACACAGTTAAAAGAGAACAACGGGAGCAAGCTTATCCCGTCGTTCTCTTCCGTACCCTGTGTTTTCCGCTGGTTTTTCATCCATTCAAACATGTACCAACTAGCACAGTCCGATGCCTTGGTATCATAAAAGACAATTGTCACTCCTTACAGACAGTTGAAAAAAAAGAAAGTATAAAGCAGGTGACAAAATTAAAATGACAGCAGGAGTTGGTTAACTTTTAATTTAAGTGATAATATAAAAAATAATGGCATGAATGAAAGTGAGCACAACCACAGGACCATGATGCTAGGCCAACATTCCACTTTGAAGCAAATATCCGCTTTCAACGCTACATAGGCCAAACATGCAATGCGCAACCCTTTAGGGCCACAAAACCTTCCATAATCTTTAAAAAAGCTACAATTTAGTTGAGAAAAACTGACCACAACAAATTGGAATTGACAACTAGATACAGTTGTCACACCAAAGCAAGCCGGCGAAAGATGAACAGATATCTAGCTGTCCTACCCCCTATTGTGCCCTAGCCTCTGATCCGCTGCAGCAAACAAAAAATTGTTTATATGTAGAACTATTGCTCTTGGTCAAACATAGACAGTTCTAATGAAGGAGCCAAGTAGGTTCCGAAACGTTGGGAACGCTTCGGATAAAGTCCTTGGTTAGAGTATTATATTTGTTTCCATCAAACACAAAAAAAAAATGCATGGTAAAGCGCTAACATTAACTTTGTCTACTGCGGTTCCTTCATGGTGACATCACTACAGGAACCAAAAATACAATACAGTGCATTAAAGGGGCCATTCGGACAACATAGAAGTTCGCTTCGTTCGAAATATTTCCTGTTTTATAGTGCCCCACCAGCTTCGCAAATGATGCTGGCATTCACTGAGAAATTAATTTAGGTTAAAAGTCTGATTCTCCCACCATATCGTGTGTTTTTGGGATGTCAGCAATGAAGCCATAAGTGCATGTAATCAAACAACTACTTACTGCGTCACTCGGGTCTGCAGCCTTGCTAGCCATCAGTCCTCCCAGGTGAGCTACCATACTCATCCACAAACCGGTTGTTGCCATTGCTTTGTTTTTGACCGCGTCTGCACCTGGCTTGTTTTCGTTACTGTAGAAAGTAATGGTTTGTGAAACATGAGGTATCCTCGACAAACAGGGTCACGTAAGACAACATCGCCTATGCCAATCGGCCAGGGCCGTGCAAGCCAACTCCAAAGCGGCGGAGTGCTGTGGCAGCTAAAACAAGCATAGTGCACCGCCGTACCAACAGCAGTGCGCATCGGTACTTGTATGTGTACGCGTATTTTCGTAACTTTCATTGTTTACTGCCCCATTTTTACTGCTGTAAAATGAATATGCATTACATTTAAGCGCAAATAGCTCGTTCGGCATGCTTATAAGGCCTGCCCAATTTGCGTTTGCTTTTGCCGGCCTCAGCCAATCGCACAGCTGGGGACGTATGACATCATAGGTACTGCTGTAGGAAATGAGCTAGTGGTCGCATGGCCATTCCCTTTTTCCTAATTATATAGCTTATTCGAGTGAAGTGCGCGTAAAAATGGTGTCAGTATGATTCTAACGAGGCAATCTGTCGAATGAACCAAACTTGTGTGTTGTCTGCATGCCCCTCTAAGCAAAGGCAAGGCAGCCAATTTTTTTATTTAGGCTGCCTTCATGCACACAGTAGTGCTCTATTACTGCCAGAAACTCATTACGGGACTCCTGACATATTTACAGTTGCAATAAAAATCAGAAATAGAACGAATAATCATTGGACACTCCACAATGTCCAAAAACAAAGGAATAATATGCGAGTGAGCTACCTAAAACACTGCGACAGAAGATCATATTACATCAAGGCAACTAATAAAAACCATGGCTAGTGCATAGCCACTACGCAGCTCATTTGTTAAGAGCTTATGTGCGTCCCCACAAGTTGGCTGTGTAAACCCACTGACACTTAACAGAGTCCAAGGTTCGACGAAAACTCGTCAGGGGAGGGTGATTCATTGATGAAATACAAGCAGGCACTCGCCTGGTCAAAAACAAATAAATAAAGACGCCTTGGGGCCCCTACTGGCCCCTTGTTCACAATGAAGAGGGGGTGAAAGGTCGCGACTATCTAATAGGTTCGCGTGGCGCAGAGTGCGCATGTATATCTCGGGAGATTACCCCGCGACCGGTTAATCGTGTTTTTAGTTGGTTGAATATGCATCTGATTCTAAAAGTAGTCGTGTCGACAGGCGCTTCTCTGATGCGATTATGCTTGCGGAATCCTAATCGATGACGTGGTCAGTAGCCAGGTGATGATCCGCCAAGGCAATTCAACTGCAATTGCCTTTTTGACATCGTTCTGGTGCTATTGAATTCTTTTAAAAATTTCCAGTTTCACCTATGTAGGATTAGGAACGAAAAAGAGACGCCGACCAGTCCAAACAAAACGTACTGACGTTTGGGCTTCCAGCACGGAAGCCTTGTTCACAATAAATGCATCACCAGAAGTGGGTCGTTTAAGTGGGCTTAAATAATCGCTGCAAAGAGCGTGCGTAGATCGGGTTTAGATTTCCGTCGTTACGATTGACTGTGTTAGATGTGGTCTGAATGATTAGTGATTCCAGATGTAGCCGTGATGCTGTCACTTTTTCTGTAGCGACGATTCTTGCATTGTCCCAATCAATCTTGTGGTCATTCACGACGGCGTGTTCGGCTAAAGCATTGTTGCGGACGCTTTTATTCTTTACGTCACGTGCGTACTGCTGCAGACGATTCTTATAATTTCCTGATTCCCCGATATACACGCCACTGCAGTCTGCACAAGGTATCTCGTATACCACACCGGGGAAGCGCTCCTTGGGCAAGCGGTCCTTGACTCTCACGAGCTCATGGCGCATCTTTTTGGCTGGAACGTGGGCCACCTGCACGTCATATTCCCGTAGGATACGTGCCAAACATTCACTTGTTCCTGGAAGGTAGGGCACAGGAGCTCGCTTCATCGGGGCAGGAGGCACGTCCAGTTGTCCCCGTCGGGTCAGTTGGCGTTCCGTTGCGTTTTTAAAGTGCCTAGGGTAACCGCAGCTAGCCAGGTCGTCCCGTACCTTTGCCGTGTCCACCGCCGCATCCTCGGGCTTCGAGCACAATCTTTTCGCACGCTGCAGTAGCGTGCTAACAACAGCCGTCTTGCGGGAAGCGGGGTGCACGGAGTTGAAGTTCAGGTAGCGGCCTGTGTGCGTTTCCTTGCGGTACACGCTGAAACGTAGCCTCTGGCCCTGCCGAGACACGAGGACGTCCAGGAAGGGAAGTTTGCCATCGGCCCCCTCTTCTGACGTGAACTGAATGGCACGTTCCATACTGTTGAGGTGGGCCAGCAAGCTGTTCGCCGCGTCTTTCTGAACGACGCCGAAACAATCGTCGACATAACGCAAGAACACTTTTGGTTGAGGGGCAAAGGAGGCTAGCGCGCGTGCTTCCAGCGCTTCCATGGTCAGGTTCGCCGCCGTGACCGAAATAGTGGCACCCATTGGAGTCTCCTGCCTTTGCTTGTAAAAATGGCCTATAAAGACGAAGTACGTATTGTTCAGGCAAAAATCTAGAACTTCGACAGGTGGCCCTGCACCAAGTTCTGGCTCCGCTCGTCGGTAAAGGGACCACTCACATTCGTAATTCTTTCGATTTTGTCGAGAAGACTCGCAACACCGTGATCGAGAAAGACGACTTGATGGTGTCCTTCGACGTGAAGTCCCTTTTCACGAGCATTCCGATTGACCTGGCTGTCAACCTATGCACCGCTGCTCTCGAGGCTGATCAGACGTTGCCCAAGAGATCACCGATGGATGTGCCAGAACTACGCAGGCTTCTAGATTTTTGCCTGAACAATACGTACTTCGTCTTTATAGGCCATTTTTACAAGCAAAGGCAGGAGGACTCCAATGGTGCCGCTATTTCGGTCACGGCGGCGAACCTGACCATGGAAGCGCTGGAAGCACGCGCGCTAGCCTCCTTTGCCCCTCAACCAAAGTGTTCTTGCGTTATTCGACGATTGTTTCGTGCGTCGTTCAGAAAGAACGCGCGAACAGCTTGCTGGCCCACCTCAGACAGTATGGAACGTGCCATTCAGTTCACGTCAGAAGAGGGGGGCCGATGGCAAACTTCCCTTCCTGGACGTCCTCGAGTCTCGGCAGGGCCAGAGGCTACGTTTCAGCGTGTACCGCAAGGAAAACGCACACAGACCGCTAACCTGAACTTCAACTCCGTGCACCCCGCTTCCCGCAAAGACGGCTGTTGTTAGCACGCTACTGCAGCGTGCGAAAGATCGTGCTCGAAGCCCGAGGATGCGGCGGTGGACACGGCAAAGGTACGGGACGACCTGGCTAGCTGCGGTTACCCGAGGCACCTTATAAACAGCAACAGGAACGCCAACTGACCCGACGGGACAACTGGACGTGCCTCCTGCCCCGATGAAGCGAGCTCCTGTGCCATTACCTTCCAGGAACAAGTGAATGTTTGGCACGTATCCTACGGGAATATGACGTGCAGGTGGCCCACGTGTCCAGCCAAAAGATGCGCCATGAGCTCGTGAGAGTCAAGGACCTGCTTGCCCAAGGAGCGCTTCCCAGGTGTGGGTATACGAGATACCTTGTGCAGACTGCAGCGGCGTGTAATATCGGGGAATCAGGAAATTATAAGAATCATCTGCAGCAGCACGCACGTGAAGTAAAGAATAAAAGCGTCCGCAACAATGCTTTAGCCAAACAACGCCGTCGTGAATGACCAGAAGATTGATTGGGACAATGCAAGAATCGTCGCTACAGAAAAAGTGACGCATCACGGCTACATCTGGAATCACTAATCATTCAGACCACATCTAACACAGTCAATCGTAACGACGGAAATCTAAACCCGATCTACTCACGCTCTTTGCAGCGATTATAAGCCCACTTAAACGACCCACTTCTGGTGATGCATTTATTGTGAACAAGGGCTTCGGTGCTGGAAGCCCAAACGTCAGTACTGTTTGTTTGGACTGGTCGGCGTCTCTTTTTCGTTCCTAATGTACCCTCCCGGCCAGACGGGATTCCATCATGCTCTCGATTTCACCTATGTAGGATGCGTCGCAATCTTGCATGGAATTTTGTAGGCAACACCGGGAATCTTGATTTTTCTAAAGGGTCCTTCACGCGTACCAGCTTCTGATTAAGCCTGTTCGTTGGCACGTGTGCAATTTTAACGCCATATGTGCCAAACAACCCTTGCAAGAGCTTCACTGATGCCTTGCGTGTAGAGGACGGCAGCGCGGTTTTGCCTGTATTTTCCAGGAACCCTTTCGGGGAGGCAACTGAAGCCCGCAATTGTTGCGTCCTCACAAGCTTTGAAGGGTAGCCATTGCTGCGAAGGTCCTTCCTTACCACGGCTAGCTCTTGCTTGCGCAGACCAGGCTCAGAGCAGATTCGTGATGCGCGTGAGAAGAGTGCAGCGGCGACGGAGCGTTTTTGGCCTATAGGATGCGCAGAGTCGAACCCCAGGTATCTACCCGTGTGGGTCGGCTTTCGATACACACTGGTTGTAAATCCTTTGGCCGACCGTCTCACAAGTACGTCGAGGAAGGCGATCTGTCCATTATTTTCCTGTTCCATGGTGAACTGGATGCTTGGAACACAAGAGTTTAGATGCTCAAATAAAGGCATTACGTCTCGGCGGTGGATCACACAAAAACAGTCGTCTACGTAGCAGACAAAAATCTTGGGGCCGTCTTGTACGAGCATAGCGCAGAATTTTCTAGAGCCTCTAAGGCAATATTCGCACAGACTACTGAAACGGAAGCTCCCATCCCTGTTCGAAACCGCTGGTCCGTTGAAAACAAATATATGTGTTCTGCAGGCCAAATTCCAGGAGACAATATAAGTCATGCGTCTCAATTGGCGAACGTGAAGGCAGAGATGCATCGTTCTCGAGTAGATCCTTGCAACTCCGGACCGCGTAATTTTGCCTGGAATTTGGCCTGCAGAACACGTTTTGTTTTCAACGTATAATGTTACAAGCAGCGGTTTGGAACAGCGATGGGAGCTTCCATTTCAGCAGTCTGTGCGAATATTGCCTTAGAGGCTCTAGAAAATTCTGCGCTATGCTCGTTTGCTACGTAGACGACTGTTTTTGTGTGATCCACCGCCGAGACGTAATGCCTTTAATTGAGCATCTAAACTCGTGTTCCAAGCATCCAGTTCACCATGGAACAGGAAAATAATGGACAGATCGCCTTCCTCGACGTACTTGTGAGACGGTCGGCCAAAGGATTTACAACCAGTGTGTATCGAAAGCCGACCCACACGGGTAGATACCTGGGGTTCGACTCTGCGCATCCTATAGGCCAAAAACGCTCCGTCGCCGCTGCACTCTTCTCACGCGCATCACGAATCTGCTCTGAGCCTGGTCTGCGCAAGCAAGAGCTAGCCGTGGTAAGGAAGGACCTTCGCAGTAACGGCTACCCTTCAAAGCTTGTGAGGACGCAACAATTGCGGGCTTCAGTTGCCTCCTCCGAAAGGGTTCCTGAAGAAGACAGGCAAAAACGCGCTGCCGTCCCCTACACGCAAGGCATCAGTGAAGCTCTTGCAAGGGTGTTTGGCACATATGGCGTTAAAATTGCACACGTGCCAACGAACAGGCTTAAGCAGAAGCTGGTACGCGTGAAGGACCCTTTAGAAAAATCAAGATTCCCCGGAGTTGCCTACAAAATTCCATGCAAGGATTGCGATGCATCCTACATAGTTCACTGGAAATTTTTAAAAGAAGAATTCAATAGCACCAGAACGATGTCAAAAAAGGGCAATGTAAGCGCTCCCTCTGCTGAAATGCCAAAATTATTGATTGGCGGTTATTTCACAATCATCACCTGATCCACTCCCCGCTACAATGTTTGAGTGACCACGTCAATTTGAGTTGAAGGTTATGTAATCGATTGGGATTCCGCAAGCGCATAATCGCATCAGAGAAGCGCCTGTCGACACGACTACTTTTAGAATCAGTGCATATTCAACCAACTAAAAACACGATTAACCGGTCGCGGGGTAATCTCCCCGAGATACACATGCGCACTCTGCGCCACCGAACCTATAAATAATCGCGACCTTTCACCCCCCTTTCATTGTGATCAAGGGACCAGTAGGGGCCCCAAAACGTCTTTATTTGTTTATTTGTTTACCAGGCGAGTGCCTGCTTGTATTTCATCAACACCGAACTAACCCGCCTGAATCACTCTTTATAGACATTGAGCAATTCTTTGAATTGGTTTATTGTAGCAAGCTGTCTTGTTTATTTCCTTATTTTTTTGGCATTTCCTGTCTCATTTGAAATTGGGAGACCAGATAGCTTTTACTACGGGTCATGCACTGGTGACAACAAATATTTGATTTCACTTTAAACAATTTTGAGTTCTGTTTTATTGCTCACCAGCCAATGACCTGAAATATAAGAGGCTCTTAAAACATGTGCTGGCATTTCTTTCCTGCTCTGTAGTACAACTAATCATGACTTTTATCATATTTTGTTCACAAATTGTAATATTTAGAAAGTATTCAGCTGAATGAAAATGTTATTTCAGAAGCATGCGCAATCAACAAGGCCTCAATGACTCTCACCACGTGGTTCACTTGTTTCTGTCACAAATAACCTGATTGCAGCCACATTCCACCCAAGACGAAGGTAACATACCCTCTGGGATGATGAATATTTAAAATGCCTTACGAGTAAGTGCTCAGCACATGAAATTGTGGCATTAAAACAGAAGATCCCTCTGCGGCATCCTTCACTTGGGGAAGCGCTTGATCACAAACTTCGAGAAGCTGAAAAATGCTCCATGCGCCGCTCCAGCCAGCAGAAACAATGCAGGACGCAAGTTGGTAGGTGGACCGTTGGCATCCTGCGATTGTGAAGATTTTTTTTTAGTAGATGCTCTTCTTTTTGTACCTTTGTTCATTTTTCCTTTAACAAGCAGCTGAACTCCTGCAGGTTCTACGAATCATACAAGCATAATAAAATGCAGCAATGCAGAACAATTGGCAGGGTTACCTCAATTTTTTCTTTTCTAGGAATGAAAACAATGTAGGTAATCTATACACAACTACAATCAAACCTTTCAATTTTTACCTACTTCACTCCTAACAAGCCCGCATACACGTTAGACATGTGAGAAAGCTGCTAAATTTATGCCCACAAACTTAATCAGGCATCAGAAATCGGCAGGGAACGACGTGTTACCTTTAAATGGCACTTTTTTTGTTCAAAACACGTAAATGGGCGAGAAAGGCCCATAACTATGATTTCGTACCATTATCTGGTATGGTTTTCAGGCAATGCTTACATCTCACTTCAGTACCTTCAGGTGGTGGAGATCTTTGAAACTCATTGCGGGCAAGTGGGTTGTGTTCAAGCTCTCGTATCTTGCCAGCATATGCTGGATTCCAGCATTCCCAATTCACGTGACGACTCGAATGTGGTGGATGCAAGAAAAAAGCACACGCCAAGGGCGTAGCCGGGGGGGGGGGGGGTTCCAGGTGCTCCCCCCCCCTTCGTCATAATGTTTTATGCCAAGGCTGGGGTGCGGTTTAGGCAGCCTGAAAAACCGCCTGAAGTCACCTGCAGTTTTTAGGACATTCTTGCTCATATAAAGCTGAAAACAAGGGCTATGTCAACGTCTGATCCCTGCGCCCGCTCCAGATGCTGTACTGTCAATATATACAGCCCGGCTGCATTTCGCGCCGGATACACCGACAAGCGCCGGGAACCTGCCGCGAGCCGATCAAAACAGCCCCACTGTTTCAATGGCGGAACAGCACGGCCGGGGAATGGCAGAACAGCAGGAAAAGCCTCATATAGGCTTACATGTGGTCGGGAGCGTGTCATTCCTTGTCTTTACACTGGTACAAAGTATAATCACATGACAGAGCATGTCGCTGTATTTTGTTCAGTCAACTATCAATCCTTGATATGTTTATTTTTCTACCGACATCGCATTTCATTGACTATTGCAGATCCATAATTTCTGCTGCATAAAAAGCATTGCTCTGCCCATATTGTATTTCCTCCACATCAACAAAACTACACAATTCTCCTTATTGCGGAGCTTTGTTTTTTTGCACTATTCCACTGTTTCCTTGACCTCCCTCTTGGTTAGAATCAGCATTCTGTATTTGCTTAACCGGAATTTTACTGAAGCCATGTCTGTTTCGATTTAACAGATAGAAATATAATGAAATTTAAGAAACGTGCAACAAGCTCAACATTCAACAGCAGTGCAATAAGGTGTTCTGCTTAGCGCAAGTTTACTACTCACGTTACTAGCACAAAAATAACAAAAGGCGATTACTTAAGGACGAAGACGCACGTTTGCTAGCTTCACCGCCATAATATACGAATGCGCCGCATGTACAGTCCACTGCGATTCGATGGTTGTCGCGGAAAAGCTACTCTTTCAAACGAAGCAGAAAGAACACCAGCTTTAGCAAATATTCCATGCAAGTTTCGTTATCGTCGGCGTAGATAAAGGGCAACCAAGTCCAAGTCTGTGCTTGATAACAACGAATGTACAGCTTGAAACCCAAAGGGTGGCAAGTCAGTCGTGCGGGCCATTGTTGTATCATGGAACAGCCAACAAGGGAGCGAAGAGTGCGAAATCTCGATTTTCATGGTTCCGAAACGAAACCGTGGGCTGGTGGCACGCTTGGCCGCTCGATGCTGGCGCGATAACCTTCAAATCGTGCTCGACTGTACTTCATAGCTGACAAGAAACCTTAATAGTCCCTTTTCTAAAGGAAAATCTAAAACACGAGAATCTTGATAGCAAACATTCAGTGTTGGCCTCCACTTCCTCCCGACGAACTTCGGGGACCGCGCGCCACTCACGAGCGCACTCATGATCACGCTCACGAGCGCGGGTCCGCCTACCCACCTGCTCTGCGGACGAATGATTCGCCCGTGGTCTGCCCATAGACCAGCGAACGGGAATTTAGGTGATCATAATTATCATCACACCATCTAAGCTCCTTAAAGGAGCCATGAAGAGAAAACACAAGTTTGGTTCATTCAAAAGATTGTCTCGTTAGAATCATACTGACACCACTTTTAACGTAAACTTCGCTCAAATAAGCTACATAATTAGGAAAAACGGAAATGGTCATGCGACCCACCAGCTCATTTCCGCAACAGAACCTATGATGTCACATGAGCTAAGCTCTGCGATTGGCGGAGGCTGGCAGAAGCAGACGCCATTAGGTAGAGCTTACAAACTAGACGAATGAGCGATTTGCGCTTAAATTTAGGGCACATTCTTTACAAAGCAATAAGAATGATGGGACAAACAGTGGAAGTTACGAAAGCACATGTAAACATAGAAGTACTGATGCGTTCTGCTGTTCGTACTGCGCACAGCATGCTTGGTTTAGCTGCACAGCACTGCGGGGTTGGGGTTGTCTCAGACGACACTGGCCGATTGACGCAAGCAACGGTGTCTTACGTGACCCCATTTGTCGAGCGAGCACTGTTTCAGGGAACGAATATTTTTTCTCCCAGAACAAAAACAAGCCAGATTTAAATGCGGGCAAAAACAACCAAACGCTTGCCACGGTATGGTGGCGCCATCTAGGTTACAGAACGTAAAAAAAAACGCGGGAACAAACCACACCGCTGTACAGGGTGGAGACAACCTTTGAACGGTCCCGTGCCGCCGCAATTGGGCCAACGGGCTCAACGCGTTATTCTTTTTCGTTTCCCAGAGACCTAGCAACGCGAAACAGACAATATGATTCAAACTTCTTCAGTAAACCGCGTCGTTGCGGCGATAATTTTTAGCGCGGTTTTGACACAATGACTGCTTCGGCGGCGAGCGAGCAACCGAAAATGGCGGCGCCAGCGTATACGTGTCTCTGCCCTGTACGGCGGATGCGTGAATGAAGGTACTCTAGGCTGCAGAGCGGTCGGTTCCTGTGATGTCATTTGGGACCACGAAAACGCGATTGAGCGGGAAAATCAAATTTTAACCTAAATTGTTAATTCTCAGTGAATAAAGCACCGTTTGTATCCGGACAAGCGCTGGGGCACTATAAAACACGAAATCTTTCGAATAAAACCAACTTGCATTTTCTCTCTTCATGGCTCCTTTAAGGTGGGCTTTACAGTTAGCGTTGAGCATACACAAATCGCATGTTAAAGTCAGTTATTTCAAGCTTCGTTTGCAAAACAACGCGCAAGATGCCTTGCCTACATATTTCCCCGTCCCATCTTTTGGTCGACCACGGCTCCCCCCCCCCCCAAAAAAAAATTCCTTGCTACGCCCCTGGCAAACGCCCAATCAGGAGTACGTTCAGCATGCACGTCGGTTGTTTAAAAAAAAGGGTGTAATGTATTGCTCAGAAGACTCAATGCTTGCACGCATCTTGGAGCAGCAACGGCCTTGGCAGATGTGTTTGAGTGGTTTTCCTCTCTCATAACATCCACAGTGCTTTCAGGAAAAGCCCCAGGCCTAGCAATTAGCATGTTCCAGTTAAGAATAATGCTGCTGATACTTTACATTTTCAAATCTTTTTCTTTGTGGAAGGATGTTTCTTTATTGGCGGTACAGCACTAGCGTGCGTAAATCGCAGCCTTCAGAACCCCAATCAGGCCTGTTTAAATGGTACAGGCAGTTACATAACTATTTGAAAAAGTGGACTGCAAGGACTGTCAATTCACATGATAAACATCAAAAAATAGCTGAAAACAGAACTGGTAAGGCTTTATCGAAGACTAAACTACAAAGGTAATAACATTTTTGTGTCACCACCTAAGAAATATGGCTTCACCGTAAACATGACTAACACCAGGAAGTTCGTATACATGGTGATTAACTGCTACGCCCACATTATGATTTTGGGTGAAACTTTGGTTTTCCGAAATTAACAATAAAGGTTGCCATTTAGCGCCTACATGTTAGGTTATGCATGAAACACCAATAATTGTTACGGGGGAGAGAACTTGTACATACAAGTGATCGAACATTATTCAAGTATGATAGCCCACTGTGCTACCAAAACTGTGTTTGAAAACTTACGTTCTGGCGGCCAACACTGTTGACAATGCTTGTGGCTCTTGTCCGGTTGAATGGAGGGACGTGATGCGCTCAGACCGTCCAGAGGTCTAAAACGGGATGACACATGATTACCACACATGCAAGAATGGAAATGATTAGGTGCACAATGTTACGTCTCGGGCAACACAACATTCAGCCAAAATCACTGCCCGCGTACCGCGGCACCGTACACATGGTGAGGTGGCTCGCCGCAAACGCAACGAAGCTTGCGAGGCGCGCACATTCGCTCGCAAACGATTCTCCCTCGCATTCCCAACACGGCACAAAC
>JABSTR010003261.1:0-47842 GCA_013339765.2 Haemaphysalis longicornis | reverse complement strand
TAGCGGCCAAGCTGGTAGCCCGGGGCCACACCACCGCGCGACACAAGCGCAGACACCGACACAATTCGGCATGTGAGCTTAGTGATTCCCAGTTATTATACCGATTTAAATTAGTTTAGTATGTTTCTGAATGACGAGAAAGCTAAGGAAACATTTATCAGCGCTTTTTATAAGAATCAGTTGCTCTTTTGGCCTTTTGTAATACCTCTTAAAATACAATCGAATCGAAATTCACCAATTTAGAAAACGGGGTAACATTCGTGGCAAGCAGTGCGCAAGAGGTAGCGTTTCTCTAGCGGCCAGGTGTCTGCATGTTGCCTCTACATTTTGTTTTCCCCCCCTAAAAACCAACACTTAACGTATCTTTGTCGCACGACCACTTAATTCCTTCGGGTGCGGGTTACCAGGAGGTGCTGTCGAACAAGTTATTGAACCTATGAAAAGGAACCGCGCACTGGACGCCAAGCTGCGCCAAAAGGGACCCAAACAACTGCTTCTAAAGCAGACGACAAAGCCGTTCCACTGGTGTGAGCAGCGCGCGGGGAACGCTGGGTAACCACTTGCCTCGCCATATCTACACGGTGCTCCGTGAGTGAAAACCACCCTCTTCCTCCCAGCCGCGTTGGGAGTTTCTCGTCCCGCACGCCACGAAGGAACCATTGGCTGGTATAGCTAGAAAGCGTTGCTTTAAAACACCTCTCAGAAGAAAGACCACCAGGAGATTGTGCTTGCTATTTTGTTCAAGTTTATTTTCTCAATTACGTAACCCCGAAGCTTAAGCACATCCACTACACCCGAAACCTGTTTGGTGAACATTCCCGTGTACTACGAAGAAATGACCTGAATATTAGTAGTAGATGTTAATACTTGAAACGGACAATGCGACAGAGCAGCCACGAAGTGAACGAGGCGACCGACAACAGCATCTTTCTAGATGCGTGGTAACACTATTAGGTCGAACAAAAATTTATCCGCGATGCTCTTGAGTAGCTCGCTGTGTCAGACCGCCCTGCTCATATCCCGGCTGAGGTCACACTGCTCAGGTAACTGCTCAGGTCAAAAAATGGTCGCTTATTTGTTGACTTCCTTGTACATGTCGTCGAGAGTTGGTAGTTTTCTGCCGCCACTACCTCGTATTGGTCTGTCGTCTTTTCCCACCCACCTCTAACGCTCTTCCCCTGCTGTCTCGCTGCAATCTCGAGACGCACGGTGTAACTTTGCGTAAATAAAGCGAATTTTCCTGCGTTTTCACTGCTCGCGCCATGTACTGGAACCTTTCAATATTGTTGAACTCCTTGTAATGTTGTCTAGAGGTCGAGGGTTGAGCGGGAGTACCTTTTATATTTTTGGATCAACTATAATTTGGACGCCCATTTTTTTCGTATCGCAAAAGTCAAGCAGCCATGAACTTCTTATTTAAAAAAACAAAAATACCCGTTATCTATTCACGTTTTGCCTCAAATGATTATAACGACAACTGTAAAATGGCCTTCCAGATTCAGAGCTTCCGAATAGTTATGCCTGTACGAACAATTCGTTGAAGGACTGTTTACGCTTGGCTAAGCGGCCGAATCGAGGTACAGACAGATAAACACAAAAACAAAGAGGCACACAGGAATACCAAAACGATCGCATATAAGTAGTCCAAGAATGGCTGTCGTTTTTAAAGCTGGGCGTCTTCCGACAGACAGCGGGGTGACTATCCTGCCAAACACGCCGACGCAGTGCCTGTCCTCGGACAGCATCCTCCCTGATTGGATCTATTTCCTTCTATACTGAAATTGCTGCCTTCTCTCCAGCCACGCGATGGCAGCGCAGCGGTAACAGGTGCAGCCGTTTATGGACGCGCGCATGTGGGCTTCATATTCGATTTGACTTTATTATATTTATGGCAGACAGGAAAGTTGTGGCTGCTGCTACAGCGGCTTTAAATGTACTGAAGCTTCAATTCTACATTAAAAAAAGAGAGAGGAAACGCACCATGAGATTTTTGCGGGAGTTCCTCGAGCTGAGAGGCTGATGAACCGGTACTTTACATGGCGAAATACGGATAAAATGAAACCCTACATACCGATTCAATCACCGGTAACTGTTGGCAGGAGGAACACAAGGCTTTAGCGGATTGCTATCGCGTTCACGTAGAATATTTGTATAGTATAGGCCGTATACGACGGTAATCTAGCCACTTAATTCCGAGAGTCCGATAAGGCGTTTCCAAAATACGGTAAGAAAAATCCAAAAATCCAATCCACGCTGTGAAGTTGCTAGGAAAGCAAAGCTTAAAACGACACCTACAACAATTTCCCATGCGACGTCACTTGAATTCACACATGTGGCTTTACAAGGAGTGAAAACAGTGATTCTGCTAGCCTTGACCTGGAATTTGTGGGGGCTGTGACCCGAATCGAGCATCGTCAGCAACGGCCGGGCTCGAGCGGCGGACACCGCCGCTTCAGCCCTGTCGCGAGTCGAGAGAAATAAAACGCCTTTCGAAGGCTGATACAGCGAAACCGAGCAAATCCTGATATGCTAGCTCGGGGCTACACCACCGCGCACCGAAGCGCAGACACCGAAACAATTCGGCATGTGAGCTTAGTTGTTTCCATTTATGCCGATGTAAATTAGCTACTTTAGTATGTTTGAAAATGGCGATAAAGGTAAGGCAACTTTTATAATCGCAATTTATCAGAACAAGTTGCTCTTTTCGCCTTTTGTAATACCACTTAAAACACAATCGAATCGATATTCACCACTTTAGAAAACGGAGTACCATTCGCGGCAAGCAGTGCAAAAAAGGTTGCGTTTCTCTAGTGGCCAGATGTTGTGTTGTCTCTGCATTTTGTTTTCTAGCTCTAAAACCAATCTTACGTATCTTTGCCGTATGGACATTTACTTCTGTGGAGTCCGGGTTAACCAGGAAGGCCTGGCGAACAAATTATTCAAGCCGTAAAAGGAAGCGCGCAATGGACGCACAAACCGTCGCTAAAGCAGCCGACAAAGCCCTCCCACCAGTTTGAGCAGCGCGCGGGGAACGCTGGGGAACCATTCGCCGCACTATCTACACTGTGCTCCGTGGTGAAAACCACCCGCCCCTCCCCACACACGTTGGGATTTTGCTTGTCCTCCACGCCTGAACCTTTGTTTGGTAGAAATACAAAGCTTTGCTTAAAAAAAACTCACTGCTGCTCTCCTCGCGATGCCACCTATACGTATAGAAAGTGCCCGTTACACCCACCGACTGACAGATCGACGGGACCGATTCATGAACGTCCAACCTCACCTGTTGAAGCTAGAGACTTCAAATCTAGGGAGTACTTTTCAATCATGGCGTAGGGGCTCACTAAGGCGGGATTTTCGAAAATTGCATTGCTACGCGAAGAAAACAGGGAAATTGTGTATTCGCAAATTCGGGATTACCTTTATCGCCCTTTGAGATATCGATGCGGCTTTCGATGATATATGTATCACGTGATTTATCCTAGCAGCAGTGTTAGATTTCGTTCTTACCAATCCCTATGGTGTGAATCTGCAATCGAGAAGAAATTGGATGTTTTAAACCGGAGCTTTACGGTTCTCACTGGTGTCGTTGTGCGCCAATACCACGTGCAGGAAATCCAACTTTCTCTGACGATGATGATGAATGATCACGGGTAAATGAAAGTAAAAAAATGGGGGAACTTTACACTCATACGTAAGCCGTGAATGTAGCGAAGCTGTACGCAACCTAAGCGACAATCATGGCGGTTTGTGTGCGTGATTGCACCCCATTTGCTTCTTCTGCGCTTGTGCAACGACCTTTACTCCATTTTGTTGCTATAAGTGTGAGCCTCCTTCATTTTTTTGCAAGTGAAAATCTTTGGACATCACCTTGACGGGGCCTACCCCACGACGTGTTTTTTCTATTCCGTGCAAGTGTTACCATGATTACGGCGAACCCTGGCACTTTCTCGTCCCGAGCAAGTGTTACCACGATTACGGCGAACGCTGCAGGTTTTTGGGCCAGTCTTCCTCGGTGGGTATGCTTGGCTGACGAACGTGCGCCGAGGACGCTGGGCGGTCGTCGCGAGGCACGCATACACGGGGCTCGGCATTTTCTTGTTTTTTTAACTACCGGGCGGTCTCAATACAGCAGAGGTTTATTCAATTCAATTCAATCTTACCACTTTGCTTAGCTCACGCACCCGTTGGGCCAGTGCGCGGCGTTTTCTGAAACCACGCGCGCCCCGTAGGAGCCATGCTATACGCCGTAAGAGTGTGAATAATAATTATCAATCGCGCCTGCGGAATTTACCCTTCTCTGGTGCACATGCACTTGTTTTATCACGCCAAGGGCATACAATGTCTTTCGGAGTGGTCAAAATTAGACATTTGTTACAGACATTTACTGTAACCGCACAGCCCTGGTAGCGGCCCACACACACTGCATGGTGAACTAATTTCACAAGTAAAAAAATAACTCGATATGCGTTATTTCCAATGGTATAGTGGCCCGCCAGGGCAAGTGCTAGTTGGAATACAAAGCCGTAAAGTTACCGACGAGATGCTCAAATCCTTGGATAGTATATAACGCGGAGTGGAAGCGAATCGGCGGTTGAATCAAACTTTTCGCCGGCGTAGAAGCATTACTTAAAAAATTACGCCAGCAAAAATGTAATTGGGAAATGTATCATAGAAAACAGGTCTTAAAGATGAATAAGTAAAAAAAAACGTGCTGCAAAGATTGAACCCCGATGACATTACACCGCGCTTAGCCGCTGAACTCATACGTACAGCGAGCGCAGCATGCCCGATCGTATTGCGTGAATGCCGCTACTGAAAGAAGAGAGTAGCAACATTCCTGACTTTAGAGTCAGGAATGCCGCTACGTTTTTCTATTAGAGCCGTGCTGTCATTTCGGAACGAAGACCCCACTGTAGCACGCCAGCGGCACCGCACAGTTCTTGGAAATATTTGAATGATTTTACACTTAATTTCAAAAAATTGATTACTGTTGGTTCCGATTTGCCTAGACGTACCGCAGGGAGTGCTGGCCACCGAAGATATTTGGCATGGTTCGACGCTGGGTCAAATGAAAATATTTTGCAACACTTTTTTGGCAGCCGTTATTTCTGTCTAGTTAAGGGGGGCAACCTTTGCACATTGATCTTTAATGGCTGGATTGCACCGCCGTGAACGGAAAAAGTAAGGCTTTGTCTGTGTAACTCCTTTGCAGAAGCCGCCCGCAAGCCCCACACGTAGCTATCACCGATGGCTGTGTTAATTAAATTGACCCTAATGCTGAAAGAAAGTTTGTTTTAACTGAAATATCGTGTGTTTCGAAGGTCTTCCAGCTTTTGTTTGGCGAGAAACAATGCTTTATTTGTTAAGAAATAAGTAAATAAAGGTGGCATTGTAACTCTCCGCTTTCCCTTTCATTTTTCGTAGCATAGCCATGCCGTCATAAAGTAGGAGCGAGGCGCCAGTGTGGTGTAGAGCGCCAACGGTTTGCGCTAGGCGGCGCAGGGCGGTCTTACGCTAGCAACGCCTGCTTTTACGTCTCGAAGCCATGGGCGACCACGAGAACATTTACCACGCCGAGAAGAATTATCGGACTTCTGTAATGTGAAACAGAGGGAACTAGCAATGTGTGCCAGTGCGTCCACCTACAACGGACACCAAGACCTTATCAAGGTGACCGCGAGTGAAGCCCCTTAAGAAGCGAGAAGGGCCATTTCAAATATCGTGCAAGGGGCCGCCCTGGAATGCCTCTTCGTCTGGCGACCAGGACCATATCATATTCTCATCGTTCATGGACATAGCGCGAAATAAACTTCTCTCTCTCTCTCTCTCTCTCTCTCTCTTCTCTCTCTCTCTCTCTCTCTCTCTCTCTCTCTCTCTATCTCCTCTGTCTGCCTCTGGCACTCGTGTCGAGTAGTCCTCATTGCAGAGCTCCCCCTCACCCAAGCAAACGTAGTGTAGAGGTACGCGGCACACCATTTACAGATTATTAATAGCGGCTCGCGGCGAACGGTAGAGCACAAGTAGGACCGATCGGAAAACCACTTTAGTAAGTAACCTGGTCCTTTCAGAACCGATACGTTTTGAACCGGCGCGATAACGCTTTACCGATACCAGCAAGCTCGCGCGGAGAACGAAAAATAGGAAGCTCAGGAGGCTCGGCTAATCACCGGAAGTGCATCTTCTTGCTTTTGCTCCTTCCATATTTCTCGCAGATGCGCGAACGTTTACCATCGTAGAATACTGATTTCGCTAATGGCGCACCAATGCTTTCCTAAACAAAGCTGAAAGCATGATGGCTGGCTTAAGCGCAAGGAAAACGTCACGGTCAGCAGCCTGTCTCGCAATGTATAAAAGCTGTAGTCTCTTTTTTAAATAAGATCCCTTCAGTGAAAGTTTTCGTTTACTATTATTCTTCTCGCTCAACCACATCGGAACTGTTTATTAAAGGAAAACATTTATAATAGATGCTTATCCAAAAGGCTATCGGAGTTTCTAACTTTTGCGAAGTCACAAAACGTACTATCCAAAAGCGAATGGGACGTCGACACCTGTTTTTACATTACAGGAATTTTCCGCATTATTAACAACTGTTAGCTGCGAGAATGGTGTGTTTACATTCTATGCGCCATAATCTGTATACAGGCTAACCTGTTTCTCCTTTTTAGTGTGCCTTCAAATTGTAAAGCCGATCGCTAAGGTCAGGTGTCGCACAGACGCTCTTCCGAAAAAGGGGTCCTCGTTTCTCACTATCACGATTTACGATAGAAACCTTGCTTGATTTGAATTCCTCAATATCCTGATGAACTCTGGAATTGTTTTCTTCAAGTTGTCGTCATCAAACCTTTTCTAGAAACGTGCCACCCGCACGCTTGCAGCTTGCTGTAGGTTTGCAGCTGAAATTTAATGGGACACTACCAAGTTTGGTTCATGCGAAAGTTCAACTACCCGGTAGCCCTTTCAGCGTTTATTCGTCGGCGCAAGATGCTTTATTTGCCAAAAAATTACCAATTGAAAAACGCGTTTCTTGCTTCGCACCAGTTCATGATGTTTCGCGTGACCGAAACGACGGCGGAAGTGAGTGACACAGCGGTGTGCTCTAGCAGGAAATCTAAAACCTACCAAGCGAACCACCGCGGCCGCTGGAGCCACTAGTCATGCTCTCGCCACATACGACAAAATAATTCGCCCGGCCTACAGGTTCGAAGCTGCTGCTGTGTGCGCGCCAATATGCGTGCCGCACGGGACTTGCGATGGTGGTTAAACAATGGGAATGTGCCGCGCGGATTTTTACTTTACCTAAAAAACGTCTAGCGGACGGGGGTGGGGCATTTACACCGTGGGTTGGTTTGCCGTCCATGTACACGTATTGACAACGTGGCGCCATCTGTTAGTTCCACTTGTAACTGAGCCCAATCCGTAGTGGAAACAAGACTATACACGCGCATTTACATGTTCTTACTATGCTGGTGTGCGTGCGCACTGTCATTCAAAAACGCCAAAAAGACATTCAAATTTACAGCTGCACAGATGTGCTGACGTAGCGTAGAGCTGGACGTAACAAGCATGGGACTGCGCCGAACCAGCAATAACCATCCCGTACTCCAGTGGCGCCCCGGCTTGGCAGGCGGACGTAAATTTATTATTCTTTAGGACTCATAAAGGGTAACGTGTAAAGAAAGATTTTACGTTTTTTTTTAGAACTTCTTTTCGCGCTTCTCGTCCTATTGTTCGTCCCGTGGCTGTTGGCCCGTCCGGTCAGTTGCGGTTTACATCATCTTCGCTGAGCGGCTAACAGCTTCCTTTTTTTCATGATTTACGATAATATTTTAAAGGTACTACCACAAATTCGGGCATAGTCAAACCTGCATATAACGAAGTTGAGAAAAATTCCCGATGTTGCGGTAAATGCAGGTTTTCATTACCTGTAAGTTTTAAGTTGCGGCGGCTGCATTTTGACGGACGTGAACAGCAATAACGCCCCTGGGTTCGAGATTTCGGCACACGTTAAATATCCCCAGGAGGCCCTAATTATTCCGGGGCCCGCCACTACGGCGCACCTCAAATAATGCGTTGCGTCGGCGTGTTAAACCCTACAATCAATCAAATTGAGACTCGCGTGAAAAAAGCAGAAACGAAACCAAAAGCTAGACATCAGTGACGGTGAAAGCACACTTGATTTACTTTACCGTAAAAACTGCGTGATTTGCGCTGGCTGCTTTACGACAAGCTTAGTCACAATACGCAACTTCAAAGAAGCAAGGTCACTCACACCCGTGATGAAAAACTAACTCGAATATCACTTTTGTCTTTTGACACTTCTCGGAGCCGAAACCCGATTCAAGGACCAAACATATGCTGAAAGAGCGCTTTTAGGACTTTGATGAACTTGATCCTCTTTTCCTTACTCAACATAGGTAAGAGTGTGCTAGCTCGGATACTGTAGCGGGTGACGACGTTCTTCGTTCTCGGTGGCAGAGACGGCATTCAAAATTGGGGGCTAGTCATGAAAAGACAAAACTTTTCGTTTTCTGGCATCAATGAACCGACAGCACGGATAACACTGGCGACGCGCGACTACACGCCGACAGGGAGGCCTAGCACCTATCCGACACCGCACTCACACGTGGAAAAAACGCACGGTAGTTTGAGGTACAGGTGAAATGAGCTAAATTAGTGTATTTCTCCAGCTGCTCTTCCAGAAAAGCGCAAGAAACAATGACTCATTGGCGTAGCGAATTTCTTACATCAAGGTTAACCGTCGGAACGCTTCGTTACATAGATCTCGCAAACACATCGACTTCAATAGAGTCTGGCCATGGGGAATGGGAAATCGTCGTTAAATCCTGTAATTCGCTTCATAATGGTTTGTTACATCCAGGTTTACTGCACATTCATTTTCTGTAAACGCCAATTTATCAATTAGGAAAAACTTCGGTTTTGTCTTCGGCGTCCCTTTAGGGAGGATCAATGACGTGTCGTAAGTCACAATACTGATAAGCACTAGTGTGCACCTGTTTTTGTTTCCCGTAGAATAAACACCTAAGAGATTTTATAAACTTGCAAAATAGAACCACACTTATTAAACGGAAGAGTCCGCCGGTGGATCGCAAGACTGGTCTCCGACTGCATTTGGTGGCAGCTCCAAACGGTGAACGGGTTACTCTTTGTTGACTTTAATTCGGCAGTTGTAGTTGTGATCCCGCCGTTGTAGCCTCTATAACAAGGTGGTTGGGCAACTCAGGAGTGAATCGACAATTCGACTACTAATCGGCTCCACCGTGTTCTCGTTGTGGGAGTCGTGTCGGCCTAGTGCGATGAAACGGAGCGCAAGTGAACATGAAGAGGAACGAACAAGTAAAGAAAAGAACGGAACGGCGTATTAAAACACCCAAATATAGACAGTGCAGCCACACAAGTGTGAAAGACAGAAAAGGCAGGGTGCGGCAGGATTCAAGGGCCGTGCACGTGCAAAGCCGCTATTTTTGGCACGTTGTGGAAAACAAGTTACCTGTTTCGGCAAAGATATAAAGGGGGAACTTTCTATCTGCGCATATTCTGTTCTTTTTTGTGTTTTTGCATATCGTTGAAATACCAATTGAAGACAAAATTTGTTCTCTGGGTGAAAAAGTGTTTGTTGGTGCCTTTCTCCATGTTCGACTATGCCATTATTAAAGTAAGGATCCGCTCAGTCTATGCCCGTACATGATTGTAGCATGGTATCGTGCTTCCAGCCGTGCCCTTGTGATATTTAGTGCTCGTTCTCTGCTCTTGTTCTTGCGACAAAAAAATGAACACGCTAAAAGAGAATAGATTTCCTTACAACATTTTCTCAGGTGGCAGCGAAAATGTCGAAAAATACGTGACATTGGGACGTCATTCTGCGTCTCACAAAGTCGGGTTTTTTTGCTTATTTTATGCTTCCGTTTTTTGTTATTTACAGTATCTGCGAGCCAACAAACCATTAAACTAGAACTGCATTTTACTCTGTATAATATGGCATGGTGGATATTGAAGTTGCACACTTTTGTATTTTTTGCACTACTGAAACTATCATGAAGCGTCATTGGCATGCCATGTGTACTTTTGAAGTATTAAATGAGGGGTACCAAGTATTGTTTTTCTTGGTCTTCTTTTGAGACATGCCTTTGTAAGATGGCTTTGCTTCTTCTCAAAACGCTCCCAAATGTTTGAGAGTCGAGTAGGTTCGTTAGCTTGATCACATGCTGCTAACATGTACGAGGACCATGATGCAATTCCAAGCGGTTGATAGCCGCTTTTCGCCTGAGGGTCCCCAAGCCCTGTTGGAGTTGTTGAGAATAAACTGATTTTGGTTTTGATTTTTGATTTTGAATACAAGTCCGAAGCAAGAAAATGGGAGGTTGCTGAAGTTCCGTAAATAGAATGAACCTTGCAGCAGTGCATGAGCTCCCGGGTGTATGAATATAGTACTAGCAAGTTAATTACCTCGACGTCACATAACTGACGGCTTTGCACGTGCAGAGCGCTTGTGTCCTACTTTACCCTCAATTCTTGTTTCTGAACCTTTATGTCTTTTTGTGAAGGAAAGTTGACATCCACCTAAATGCAGCCATACGGCTACAAAGGAGCTATACAGCTTTCTCAGAAACTTCACAGTTAAGAAAAATTCGTCCTGCGACCAGGACCAGAATGACGAATTTTTCTTCAACTGCGAAGTTGCTGAGAAAGCTGTATAGCTTCCCTTTGTAGCCGTATGGCTGCATTTAGGTGGATGTCAAACTTTCCTTTACAGAAACTTACTCCACCTTGGGGATTTACCCTAAATCTGGTCGATTTATGTCTTTTTGTGTATATTTCCTCTTTTTTAAAATAAAACGTCAGTTCCTCGTAGCGCGCCATCCCGTCTTATTCGTTCCCCTTCTCGTTTTGTCGAGCTTAGTTTCACCGCGCAAGTGTGCCAACTAACCAAACTTTTGTTATTATTTAGGCGCAGTGCACCTGCGCCTTAAACAGGTCTCAAGGTTGTCTTTCCACAATCTGATAGCGGTTCTGAATAAATAAATGCAAAACAGGAAACATCCCATCTCTAAGTACGGTTCCGGCTTAACATATGTTATTACGTTCCAACAGTGAACCCTGCCATAGAATGTGGTCTTTTTCTGGCTGCCTATTTTTCTCTAGTGTTTCGATAGGTGCAACACTCGGTATGAGCGCACGCAGTTTGTTTCCGGGGGAACCTTAAGTAGCGAAAGGGATCGGCGGGTTCGCGTGAAGTACACGTTGCGAAAAATCTAGTGCCCAACCTCATTTGCGGCTTAGCCATCTGCGCTTATTCTACTCAAGCAGATGTTGTGTGAAAAAAAAATGACACCAACGGAAAGTTCACTTTTTTCACCTTTTTTATTGCATTGCCCTGCGGTTGATGCTCGTTGATTCGTTCGCTCGGTTTTAACGCAGCACAGAATAGGTGGCATTAGGGGAAGTATAATCCTAGCGAACGACACTGCGCATTTCACATAGGAATCTGTCTCTTTCGACGACTCTGCACAGATGCCGGCTATCAGCAATCACAGCGACCGCGCTGTACGAGGGGCAATTACGAATGGTCCCGCGCCATGTCTCCGGAAGGAAGCAGCGCCCGTCCGCGCTATGCAAACAGTCAAGAGGTACCTTTGGTTGCTGCCTATGATTCACAATGAGTTCTGGATTTCAGCTGGGTTCGCTCTACTACAGCCCTTTTTCCCCACCCTGGTGAGTAACAACTGCTTGGTACATACGCGTAGTTATACAGGCATCTTTGTTTCGAAGACTTCTGAAAAAAATCAGTCCCGCAAAATGCGAATATGCTGCGGCTATTATTGGGTGAAGATGTCGGTACTCTGAATTTTAAAAGCTGCAGCACGCGTTGTCCTCTCCTAAATATGACCCAACCAAACAAGAACTCACGATGTAGATATACGTCTCCACTTTCTTTCTTCTTTCCAATTTACTTATCTTAGTGTTGCAGTGATAATTCCCGCCGGGTGGGATCAGAATCCACGAGGGCACCTAAGGAGATTAATAGGATTCAACGCTGGTCTACCACTCTCGACAAGTCGTAGAAACGAGTAATCGAGTCACGCCCGGGGGTTAAAAAGAAGGTCCCTTCACCCCAAGTAGTCCAAGTGGCGCTAGCTCGCCACCCCCCCCCCTCCCCACCCCCGCCATCCCAGAAACAAAAATACTTTTCATAAATACCCCAGAAAGTGGAGGGGAAAATAGCTCCGCCGGTGGCGTAGTGGTCGTCGCACGAGACGCGTATTCTGTAGGTCGTGGTTTCAGATTCCACCTGGCGGGCATTTTTTCTCCACTTCATTTCTGTCTTTCCATATTCCTTATCTGTTTCAATGACCTACCACATCATACCCTTTGCTTTCCGAGGTTTTCTTGACTGCCAATCCCTTATTTCTGTCTTAATTCAACGGCCCCTCATTTCCCAGCCTGATTCGCTATATATATATATAAATATATATATATAGTATATATATATATATATATATATGGGCGCGTGTTTTTCTTTCTTTCTTTCTTCTGTATAATTAAAAATGTTCCTTCATTAACCGTAGTGAAAAGAAAAGAGGCAAACCACACCCCTATGCCTCCTTTGGCGTTGTAGACTGCTGACCTATCTTCCTGTATTCCCTGAGCCCTCATTTCCTACTATATATATGTATATATATATATATTATATATAGATATATAATATATATATATATATATAGTGTGTGTGTGTGTGTGTGTGTGTGTGTGTGTGTGTGTTTATTATTTTTTAGTTTTATTTATATTTACTTATTTATTTATCATACTGGCCAATCCCATGAGGGATTATTGGAGGAAGGCCAAAATAATACAACCTTTAACATAATACCGACATGCAACGTTTACACGTACAACATTATTCAAAATTTAAAGAAGACAGTATCGGTTTGTGCACCTATGTGTGTAATAGTTCAGTATTAGTACATCACAAGAATCATGCAGCTGCATGCAGCGTCTGAAATACTAAAAACAAACAAACAAAAAAGAACAGCATGATGCAATAAGTAGCTGCTACTATGACTGAATTACACCGAAGTGCGCAAGTTATTTTCCAGCAAAGAAGAAAAGTTTCATTAATAGGACTGCTTGTACGGAGGTAAGCAATTTGTTCCATTCATGTATGGCAAGTGGAAAGAAGGAGAACCTAAAACAGTTGGTGCGGCATTGGTATTCTCGAATCGTTAGTGAATGTGTGAGTAGTGTTGATCTGGTTTCTGTTTTTGATATATACTTCGATCTATCTGTGTTTAACTGCTTTCTTACTAATTATACAGTGAAATAGAATAGTTGGGTAGTAGAAAAAGCTGCGGCTGCTCCACACGGTGCCCTTGAAGCCAAACAAGTTAGCCGCCGCGCGTGGCGCTGGTGTGCCCCGCCCGAGGAGATTCCGAAGCGGCCCACGTTGAGCCAGGTGCCGCTATGCGGTGGTTCGTGGATTCACGCTGTGTTTTTACCTTTTTTAGCCGTTGCACATGATCTTTTGTGCGTTGGTAATTACAAGAGGAGCGTAGCAGGCACTACACTGATCCTTAAATGTTATGGATTATTTCTTTTATTGCGAAGCTCTCTAATTGCAGAAGGGGAATGGCTCATGAAGTTTGAAAGGATTGTGCAATATTGTGGGTTGGGTCTGTACCCTTATTATTTTTTGTGAACGATAGAAATATTTCATGTTTGCGATTTCTTTTACCCTCCTTTTGTTTGTTGACTTCCTAACTGTTCATATTTATCTTACGTCTGCAAGACGTTCCCAGTACGGTTGATTAACTAGGGGATTTGTAATGCGGTAATTATTTTATGGTAATAGATGACCAGCATGCCGATGAACTTTGCAGTTGTAAAATGATCGGGCTATAAAATGTGCCGTGTGGTGATTTTCTGAGAATTACGGTTGCGAATGCTGATGCTTTTCGCTCACTCGACTGAAGTCCTTAAAACATGCCTGTCGTGTGTGGTGTGTGCCCTGCAAGGGCCTGGGTCAGGCAGCACGTATTTTCTCGGGCACGGTTCGTGCTCGGGCTTCAACAGAATTGTTTTCGGACCTTGGCAGCCCGGATGCATGCATGCAGTGTGTGAGGCCTGGAAATCGTGAAAAATTCTCAATTGCTGGTACCAAGAAATTTGCTCATTGATAGTTTACGTTAACTTAAAACAAAAAAGCGAAGTACAAAGTCGCTACGGTGCCGCTAAAAAATGTTTTGCCGATATTATCTAAAATTTATTTTCTGTGCCAGGATATTTATGTTGTACAAAGCTCAGTCCAGGTTTAAAAAAAATGAAATTCAATATACTTAATCTATGCTCACGTTTTTATGTTATAAACAGCAACCTTTTTCGAACTCACATTCAGTCTGTCGGGCGCGGTCTGATATTTAGAGAGAGTTTCGGGAGCTTAGGCTTATTGCATTAAAGTCTGTAGGGCAGGGGCCGGTCTCGGGCTTTTATCTGAATATATTGCCCGGTTAAATAGTGGCATGTGAAGTCCTCTAGCATGGGAGAAAAATTTGCAAAAAAAGAACGGAAATGTTTGCGCACGTCCGCATGCCTAAGGCACGACGCTGATTGCTTGGTTAACACGTGCAACACGGTAGGAAAATCAGCAAACAATGAAGAAAAAGAAGTATACACACGCCAGCCTCACTCCCTAAAGCACGGCACACGTGCTCTGCTTGGTTGGTCAAATGTGATAAAAAGATGAGAAAACAGTAAATGCGCACAACACAGCTACATATACTTTTTTCGCGAGGACCTTGCGTTATAATAGCCTTCTCAATGTTATTACAGCGCGAATTTCCCACACCGAAGATAAATCTACACAAAAAACATTCCTTTTACTACTCTTAATCAATTAATTATTGTATTTGTTAAAAAACTCTGGTTTTGAGCCATATCAACTTCGTTCTTGGTAGGGGCTACATACGTGCGCGAAAAATGGCATTGCGCCTGCGGCATGTAATTCAAGTAATTGTAATTCAAGCCTTCTTTTTCATTTCTTTTTTGTGTTGCATACACGAAGAAATGCATGTGTATGCCTATAAAATAATTTAAATAGTTCGAATAAAGAAATTAACTACACACACTACGAAAAAATGTACCCGGACCGCTGCTGCAGTCCTCGTGAGAGCGACCAACGCAAAAGGGGACAATGGTGTGGGTACCGCTATAATTTACCAATGCCGCTCCGGTTTTTACATAACGCAGGAACATTCGTGTTGTTTTTGACTGACGCTAGGTATTGTAAAACGAAACATTGCGTAATATTGTCTGAAAAAGTGCGGCGAGTAGATGATGCTAGATCACAAACTCGCCTATATCTGTCCTTCTGCATGTCATTGCGATAATGCTGCGTAGATTACTTAGGGCGTGGTGTACTGCAGTTCCGGCATACGTAACGTTTTTACTTGACCTTGAGTCAAACGTAACTTTAATTTCTATTCCTTTGAAAAAACTAGTTAACTCTAAATTCTCTTTTCTTCGGGCATGACTAAATTTTCTACTGTATAATGCGACGGACCCAAATTCCCCTCCGCACTGCTCTCGGCCGCTGCGCGGGCCGGGGCGTAATTACCTCACTTTTTTGGGTGAAATTACGTAGGACATAAATTTTCCACTTTGGGGTTACGTCGGACGTGACTCTAGACACTGCGAATATTTTACGTTTAGAGGTATTAAGTGTGCCTAGAAGTGCACAGTTTAAAAATGATCGCGGAATCAAATGATTCCGCTTGACTTATTGATAATTGCGGTTGTGAATCCTGAATTTCCATGCTTTTAGCTGACTTGACTGAAGTTCTAAAGGCATCTGTCATCTGTTCTGCGTATATCAAATTCCGGAAAAGAAAACAGAAACGTTTGCGTACGCAAGCCTGCTTAAACCACGTCGCTGATTCCTCGGTATATATGGCGAACTTGATATATAGGACATCAGCAATGAAGAAAAAAGCAGAACCATTGGCGTACGCTGGCCAGACTAAAGCCTGCCGCTGTTTCCTCAGTTGTCACGACACAGAAGAAAAATCAGTAAACAACGAAGAAAAAAAGTATCACGCGCTGGCCCAATCCCTAACGCATCGTGCACGGTCTGCTCGGTTGGCCAATGCATCTGATGAAAACTGAACGAAGAACATAGCTACTTTTCCATTAGGCACCTTGCTGTATTTATACCATTCTCGACGCGATTACAGAGCGCCTTCCCCACACCGTTGATGAATTTACACGAAAAAATAGCAGCAGTCCCTCGAAGAGTACCCACGATGCAGGCCTGCCCTCCGCTTCCCCAGGCGGAAAAGTGCTCGGGCGGAGCACACGAGCGCAACCTCGTGCGATTGACACCAAGTGCCTCACTCGGAGGCCACCGCTTTTTCCACTACCCAAGTAGTCTAGTTGACTGTACTAATTGGTATTGGCGGTGAGATGTTTGAGTGGCGCCCCCTGGCTCTGACGTCGGCTTAGGGACTCGCGCCGCTGTCGTCCGCTACACTCCGCTTGTGAGGGGCAGCAGTGCATGTGCTCGAAATCGCCACATTGATGCTTGAGTGCATTAAAAAGCGTATATTTAATCATTCAGTTATTTTTGCAAGGTTCTGACACATCTGAATAATATCAAGCTGTATGCCCCCCAAGTTTCAACCCACGATGAGAGAAAGAATAACTTTGTTAAGAGCATCGGTCGGAATCACGTGTTCAACCCGTCCTTTCTGGCTTATCCGCGAGGTTCAGCGCACACATAAGTATTGAAACTCTATTGGCTTTCCCATTCAAATGCCGAGGATGAGAAGAAGGCAAGCACGTCAGGATTTCTAATCGTTCTCCAAAGCTTCTGAATTTCCTTGGAAATCTTGACAAATGTTCGTGCATTATCAGTATACACAGTTTGCACTCTGAGACCACGTCTGGATATGAACCTCCACAGGGCGCACAGGAAACATTCCGTCGTCATCTCTGCCACTACTTCCAAGTGAACATCTCTTGTTGCTGCGCACGTAAAAAGGGCGACATAAGAGTGCTTCCGGCAATGCGATTTGATGTACAGGAGAGCCCCCAAAATCGACTCCGGTCACCATAAACGGGGAAGCTTGCTTAAAGCGGTCTTTGGGCAGCGAAGGTGACACTTGCTCGACTGGTTTTGCTTGGAGGCGTTGACAGACGACACACCGTCGCATTGCCTTCTTCACCGACTGCCTCGAATTCCGAATCCAGAATCGTTCCCGGACTTGTGTCAGAGTATCTCGGACCCCTCCATGGAAGACTTTTGCATGAGCATGATGGATTATCAATTTCCCGAGGTGAGAGTCCTTCGGCAGTAGGATAGGATGTCGAGAGCAGTAAGAGTCGTCAGCATTCTCTGCTCTTCCTTTGACTCGAAGTAACCCGTCGTCGTCGAAAAACAGTCTCAACTGCCCGATGGGACTTTGTGCGGGAAACGGTTTCAAGGTAGCGACGCAATCTGCTTCAGCACTGAAGTGAGTTCATTGCTCGACGCGAAGCAAGTAGTAGCGCTCTGCTTGCTGAACTTCTTCCGCAGACAGGTCCCCATTTCTATCACTTTCTTTAGCTTCTTTACATATCGTAGGATCCATGCCGTCACACGTAGAAGTTTTGTAAGACTGCTGAACCGTTCACAATCAATCAGCGATGGCACCGACGGTCTGGTGTTAACACCGTAAGCATTACTTGTGGTCGCGTCTCAATTTCGCCCAAGCTTGAGTCTTTGAGGTCCATCTTCTCACCAAACTCCGGCCATACGTCTGAAGGACTGGCAAGCCATCTAGGTCCATGCCACCATAAATGTGACAGGCTTAGTCTGTGCGCTGACAAACCTCGTGTGGGCAAATCCGCCGGGTTCTCTTTACCAGAACAGAATCTCCGCCGCG
Source organism: Haemaphysalis longicornis (assembly GCA_013339765.2). Lineage (NCBI taxonomy): Eukaryota > Metazoa > Arthropoda > Arachnida > Ixodida > Ixodidae > Haemaphysalis > Haemaphysalis longicornis. Next base: position 29,912 of record JABSTR010003261.1, on the reverse strand, counting down.
TTTTATCCGTTAACGTGTGAATTTCTTGCGTGCGGTTTCGCATAAACGCCTTCTAGGAGGTGGGGTCTTAGCTTATCCAGCAAAGTGTAATCTGGGAATCTGACCAAAATGTTGTCTCGACAATGCCGAGGTCACAGTTCTTGACGAAGTAGTCGTACATGCGGGACGCCAGCAAAGCCGACACCGATTCCAACCTCGCTAAGGTGACCTTCTTTAACGGCGCAACTCTCGTCTTCGCGAACAGTAAGATTCTGCTGACGGCACCGCTGGCGTCGACTGGTCGGAGGTAGGCTACAGCCCCGTAAGCCGATTGACTTGTGTCCGAAAAAATGTGAAGGTCTGATTTCTGGTAAGAGCCTTCACCGCCGGCTGCTAGGAACCTGGGAATCCGAAGATCCTGAAGCATGGCGACCTCTTTTCTCCATTTCAGCCAGACAGAATACAAGTTGGGTGGTAAGGGGTCATCTCAGTCGAGGTTTTCCTTCCATAGATCTTGTAGGAAGATTTTAGCCGCACTAAAAAAGGCGACAAAAACCCCAGGGGATCGTACATCCTTGCCACCACCTGAAGCACGAACCGTTTGGTGCATTGATGCTCCTTGATGAAGTGAAGGATTCCCTCCGGTTTGAAAGGAAAGGTGTCCGACTGCTTGTTTCAATGCAGTCCCAACACTTTCAGAGTGCCAGAGGGCGAGCAAGGGGATTTTTCCGCCGAAGTCATTCATTGTTCGAACTCTGCAGCTACAACATGGTCGTTGCTGGCCCATTTTAGAATGTCATGGAAGCTTCACGGAAAATCTCCAATATTTTCCTATGCATCTGGATCGCGTTTTCAGTGGTATCGGCTCCAATCAGGAGATCGTCCATGTACATCGAGTCTTGTAGGAGTCGAGCTGTCACTGTGAACCGGTTCTCTCCGGAGCCAAAATGGGGCTTCGATGTAGCTGCCAGTAGGAGAGGACTCGAAGTGGCTCCAAAGGGCACCCGAGTCATTCTCCAGACGTCTAGTTCTGGTAGTGGTTGCCCTGCTTTTGGTGATGTCCTAAACCACAAGAAGCGAAGCCCATCTCTGTCTGATTCCCGGAGGCCAATCTGGAGGAACGCCTTTTCAATGTCGGCAATCATCGCAACTTTGTACCGTCGGAAACGGAGCAATAGCCTTGCTACGTCGGGTATTAGACTCGGGCCGGCTTCAAGGTTATCGTTCAACGACTTCGCACCCGATTCGTGAGACGACGCGTCGAACACGATGCGCACTTTTCTTGTAGCTCGCTCCTCACGTATTACAGCCCGATGTGGCATGTAATATAGTCTTTCTGAAGAGTGCCCTTTTGTTGGTGGTACTCTTTCCGCAGATACCTCATTGAGGTATTCTCAGGGTCTCTGTTGAGGTTGTTCATCAAAGTGTGCAGACGCTTGTTTGCAACAGCGTAATTATCACACAGATCGACCCTCTCCTTCCATGGTAACGCGACTTCGTATCGCTGGCTTTTGATCGAGATGTCTTCGAAATTCGTCAGCACTGAGTCGTTGCCCATCGCTTGTACTTCTTCGGCCTTGATTCCGATACTTTCAAGGTCCCAGAACCGAGTCAAAAGACTTGATCTCTTGATCTTCAACAGATGTTCGAAGAACAACAACGTTGGCACACTGAATGATGTCGGCTGCAGCAGGCAGTGGACCTTGAACAGTCCATCCTAGTTTGGTCTCTACGGCCTTGAACTTTCCAAGCACAGGCCTCACTGCACCGGTGACTATCTCCCAATAATAATCTGACCCAATGAGGACCGCAATCTGTTTATCCTCCACTCCTTGTACCGAAAGAGCCTCCGTATCGATGTGCATATTATTCATCTCCCTTAGAACTCTTCTGGTACAGGGATGTTTTCGGTGCAAATCGTGTCCACTTCAAGGGCTTCGATGCTGATTGGACGTTTGTTGTCTGCAGCGAAAAGGAGAACTCGCACCTTCTTCATCGTTTTCCGTGTGTGTTGAGCTCCAAACACGCCAACGGTAAGCGTCTTCTCTTCAAGCGGTTCGCAACCCAGTCTCTGAGCAGCATTCACAGTAATAAAGCTTCGCTGACTTCCTCCATCGAAGAGAACTCGGTAGCGCCCGGATGTTGCCGTGCCTGCTATTTTAACTGTGAGAGTCTGCAGCAGCACGACTGAGCCCTCTTGCTTTGAGACCAAGTTGAGAGGGGTCAAAGTAACGTTGCAGCTTGCAGTCCGGCTATTGCTGATGCAGCTGCTCCAGTCACGAGGCTGCTCAAGTAGTTAAACATGTCAGCCGTGCTGAGCTCGTCGTTGTCGTGGACGGCTGCCACGATCGCTGCTGCCACGATCTGCGGTTCCCGTCAAATTTGAGGAGCTCTAGCTGGGGAAGCTTGCATTAGCCAGTCGGTGATGGGTGGACGGTCGTCGAACGTGGCGTTAAAGACCGGGATTTTTGCAGCTTGAGACGAAGGTCCGCGGTAGCGCTGACAACCTTTTCGCGGTATTGTCCCGCGAGTGTTGTCTCGCTGTCTACTAGGTCATCCGGTGTCTCTTCAAAGATCGCCTCGTCCAACTTCTCTATCTGGCCATAAAATGCATTGATTCGTTCGAGCAGTACACTGACCGCTCCTGCCGTCGCCTCTCTATTTCCACTTATGTGGCCTTCCGCTTCCGTTAGAAGGCCATCAAGTTGCGCCCGTAGGATGCGTCGTCGTCGAAGCTGTTGTTCCATTCGGTCGAACGCAGCTCAGAAATCGCCAAGATCGCAGGAGCGGCGTCTTTTCTTCGGCTTTCGAAGCTCGATGGACTTGGCGTCGTCTAGAAGTACCTGGTTTCGGCACCATGTGTTGGACCTCTGGGTCCTCCAGCTGCGGCGCGATGCTCAGGAAGGGGAGCGACACGTCGTGATAAGATGAGGCTTTAATGGAATCGAGAAGAAGTGGCGCGAGCCAACGCAGCCACGAGAGCATGGGACAGCTGATGAAGAGCACGATGAAAATGATGATGATCAGCGTCGTCTGCTAGAAGGCGTGAAGACGAGGAAGTCACAACATTGTATACTGGCGCCATTTCTTTCCGTATTTCCTAACGAGCCCCTCATTTCAAAACCCTATTATATATATAGCAAATCAGAAGAGGAAATGAGCGGCTCGTTAAAATAAGACAGAAATAGGGTTGGCAGCCAAGAAAACCTCGGAAAGCAAAGGGGGGGATATGGTGGGTCTTTGAAACAGATAAAAAATTTGGAAAGAAAGAAAGTTGAGAAAAAATGCCCGCCAGGTGGTATCCAGGTACTGGGCTCGGATCCAACCTGGCGGGCATTTTCAGGGACAGACTTCTGTGGCCGCTCATCGCGTTGAAACGAATGGTTCCTTTGTCGTCCATCGACGCCCGTACCGCGTTTCACCTAAAGAATGTAAAATTATTCAAAAAAAAACGTGGACGACGTGTTGAAGAGAGATATTATTTGTCCTACGGCTAGCTCGTAGTCATCACCTGTGGTGCTAGTTCAGAAGAAAGACGGTTCCGTGAGGTTTTGTGTGGATTACGGTGCCCTCAAAAAGATCACTCGCAAGGATGTTTATCCGATGCCGCGCATCGACGACGCGCTGGACACCCGCTGGATTTATGATGTGTGAGGCGAAGCTTATGTACTTTGAACCAAGTATTAAGAAGAGCAAATAGGCATGCAGAAAATGCCAGGTATTGGTAGAGCATCCAGAGGTTTCTACACGTGAAATATTGAGGCATCTGCTTAATAACACCAGCGAGCTTCTGCAATAAAAATATCCCTTTCCCGCTGTCCCTTTTGCTACCCTATATTCGTCAAATGCAGGCGTATTAGACAATTGGCGTTCTTCATTTGACCTAACAGACATCTCTTAAACTTCCGTGACTGATGAAAATATGTATTTGCAGGCTTCGTCAAGAGCGATTACAGCATGGCAATACGGCTTCGTCTTTTCCATTTACAAGCTCGGGATGTTGATGGGTTCAATGGTAGCCGAGCGATTGGTAAGAACATATACTCTGCTCAGCATTTTGAGGTGTCGCATTGCAAGATTACTTCAAACTCTGATTTTTCTGTTGCAGCTGAAATCAACGCAACCATCAATTGGCTACATTTTTGGACAAGGCGGATTCTTCATTTCCTTACTGCTATTCGGGTGAGAAAGCTCCGTGTTGGAAAATCTTTCAGCGCTACGGAGAAAACAAATAATGAACGAAAAACATTGAATGTCCTGCACAGCAATATCTGATCAGCTATGCTGACCCTCACTTGACCATAACCCTAAACACAAACAGGCAAATGCTAAAACACAGGGACAATTACCCTAAGAATCAGTAAAGCAATCCCTCCGGTCCTCTTCAATAGAAAACGTCCTCTTTCCTCAAGGCGAACCACGCTGTCCCTACCTCGTTTCACTAACGCCAGAAAGAACGGAATGATAGATCTGCATAAGAAAAACTTAAGGTATTGTCTGTAAGACTCGCGTGAATAAAGAATGTGAATGTGAGTGTGCACCGTCATTGAAAAATCATGCACAAAACAAAGATTTGGAGGCACATAAACACTTAATGAGAAGCAATTTCTAATGATACGAGCACGTTTTATTTTGAAATTGAGTGTGTGTGTTTCTATTGTACTGGCTTGGACTCCAGCCCTAGCAGTGTTACTTGCCTTTGTTAAAAGGCAGCTGCAGCGACATTGCACCTCGTACAAGTTTATTTTGGCATGGAATAGGTACAACCAAATCAACTGGGACATGATTCGTAACACCGCGAAATACCATGTTATTTATTTTCAATCGTTTCAAATAGCTTCCTATCAGGCGACACGGCAGCTGCCGGCGGATCACAGAAACAGCTACGAAGCGGAAGTAGGATTGCCGTCTTCCGTATGCTTATTGGCAGCTACCTGCGCATCCGGTGAACAGCTTCAGCTCCGCTGGGTGTGGTTCCCAGTTCTATGTCGCGCGCAGGCTGGCTCTCGATATGTTGGCCTGCCGTCCGCTAGCAGGCTGGTTGACACGTCACTATAGCCTTGCCGTAATGGCCACGCTCTCCTCAATTTTGCTGTAGAAATCACAAGTTTGGGATGGGTGGGCGGAGCTAAGCCCGCACGGCTAGCGTATCCGGTTTTTAAAGCAGGTGATTCCGTTGTGTGTTTCTGTCGTTAGGACACGCACAGCGCTGATGTTTCGATATTAACAGAGAGAAAGGCGCTCATCAGTGAGTTACTTAAATTGATCTGGTCAGCCTGCAGTGCTTGCGGCCTGACAGCGTATATTGAGCAATGACTTCGCTTCGGGAAACATACCGGCACACCTCGAACTTCAATATTATATTCGTTGACTCCGCATTGTGCGCGTCATTCGGTCTGTCTGAGTTTTTGACATTTCTGTAATTAGAGCTTAGGCATTAAACTCCAGTATGTGGCTTGAGCAAAGTGAGTGGAGTGTAGAGAAAGGGAATGCAGGGAATGAAAACAGTGAGGAGGAAAGCGCAGTGCTGCACGAGGGAGGCGCGCAATCGAATGGTGACCGAGGACGCGAGAGTAAAGGGGCGTGCAGTAGTTTATTCAACCATACCTCATCGCAATGTTACGGAGGGACGGCGTCCAGCGAGTTTATAATTAGAATCGCAGAGCTGCGCGACGGAATGTCTGTTTGCCTGTGGAGGCGGAGTGACGGCGCAGGATTAGGCGGTTACTGCATGCTGCTCTGTGAATTATATTTTGCCTCAATATATCGAAAAATAAGAATGAAACTGATGAGCTGTTCTTACATCTTTCATGAGAGCGTGTTGTATTCTCCAGTGATGTTTACAGGTTTTTGTAGGGCGCACATTAGCTGCAGTCTTGTTTAGAAGTACGCTTGCGTTGTGGTTTTTTGTCCTTTCAAGAAAATGTCGTACGATTACGAAGTATTACAGGAAGTTTTCTAAACGTGGCATTACGTGTTGTTTCTTTGTCGTGAGGAATGCGGCGGTTACGAGTTAGAACGAAATATTGCGGACAACGGAGCGTAGAGGCTCCTTGAGGCTCGGGCCCTCGCTCGGCACACTATGTGGCGGACATTTGTTCCATCTGAAGCTCCAGGGTCAGGCGACGACACTTATACGGGCAGGTTGTTAGCCCGGTGAATATTGTGGCAACATTTCCGGACGCAGGCATACCATGACCCAAGAAGCATTTTGTTTGTAAAAGTGAAGTTGTGGGAATGAAGGATACCTGAGAACTTTGGGAACATACCTGGCCTTCTGACAGCAATAGTAATGCTTTCCTGTACTGCTGAAATCATAACACACCACTATACCGTTAGACGGTGTAGGCGGAAGTTGTATTAGCTGACAAAGATTACTTTTCACTAAGCAGTGTCAAACAGTTTACGCCCAAAGGGCGCCTAGGAATAGGCGCCGCCAATTGCGTGCGAGTGAGCCGGCGTCTCTAAACTGAGTGGAAGTTATTAATATCTCTCTCAGCAACACCGCGTCCTGTTACAGAGAAGGCATACTTCGCGGTGCTTTATAAAACGTTGCTTCAGCCTTGCCTTTAAAGTTGGCTGGTGGCCAGTTGTGAGTTTGTGCGTTTGAGATAAATATTTGAAGATTACGAGGTGAACGCCCTGTCGCCCATGAAGGCACTACAGGGAAAAACATTCTCATGACCCAGCCTTCAGTCAGATTAATTTGAGCCCAAAACCAATCGTGGATGGATTGAACACGATAGCATATATGGGACTTCAGCAGGTTAGTAATCCAAACTTCCGTAGTTCTACTGAGTATCATTCGCCAGTTCTAAATACCTGCTGATTAGCACCCCATTTAATGTTGTGGGTCCACTACATGTGCTAGCATACAGCTCCGTTGTTTGGTTTTCTTCCTGTCAAGATGTATCTTATTTCTGTCCCCCTCGTGGTAGGTGTAAGTGACTGTCTTCCCTAGGTACTAAACGGAAGGTTTTGGGTGACTTTATAGCTGCGACGCCCCAAGGTGTAGTCCTTCATATGGGTGAATGGTAGGGGTTGAGGGCTTTATAGCTGTGCATTCCAGCCAATTGCTCAGTTCTTCCTGCCCTTTAACCTTATCGCGTCCTGGCTGCACAGAGGTTTCGGCACACGCTCTCGAAGTGACACTGGTACACATGCACAAATGTTCTTGGACTGTTACTCAAGCAGTTAGTAGAGATAACACCGAAGGCTGCAAGTAAGGAACAGCGAGTGCCAGTACCTGCGGGGTATATATGCTCCGTTAAGCAACGACACCCAGGCTCAATCGCTCCTTCACACTCTGAAGCGATTTCTGTTGCAGTGATTTAAAATTTGCAGTTGTGCAGTTTTTTCTCATTTCAGTTTTATTTCATTGTAGTGTCGTTTGAATTGTCTTTTACATACAACTTTTTTTAGGCAGTAGAATGTTAACCAGTTTTATAGTTTGTGGTGGAAGCTTACTTTACCTGAACATGAAAGCTGTAAATATTCCAGTATTGTTTTATTGCATGGTTGTATGCAGAACTGTGCAACCCAGAAGTATGTGTGTAGTTTGCACGAAACGCGTATGCTATATGCATTTGCATGCTTCGTACGTACAGTAGTATTTTAAGGCGTTCTATGCATCAACCCAGCTGATGACTGGTCGTGTTAAGTTGGCCGGGAACGTAGCCTATAGGATTAAAACGATGCACTTTCGAGAAGACCCCCTTTAGGCTTGAAATTAGCCACGATGGTGGTTGTTGCGTCTTTTGCTGAGCCACTGGCCACGACCATCGGTGTAACCTTACACGGCGCAAAATGGCTTGCAGCAATGCCCATACCTTTCTCGCACACCCTCAGGGCCTGGCGTATTTTGCGCGTATTTTGCTGCGGAACAACACATAAATGTTATCATCAGAAATGCCGTGGAGCCTCAAGTTTGAGGTTCGTGTAATTCACACCTACATAGCAAACAGAAAAGCTGCTGTTAAGTGGCGTACGCAATGATAATAGGGCAACATTGAAGAATGGGTTTCAATGTTCAGAAATAAGCTTTTCGGCGGGCTAGTGCACTGAGGCTAGTGTACAAGCGAAAAGCAAAACTCTGTATATTTACATAGAAAGAAATAATATTCAGGTTTGTCCGTGCTTGTGAGCATAAAGTGAAGTGGAAATAAATGGGTTCCAGTGTACATGTACATGCTATCATTAAAGAAAGCAAACGGCTGCACAGCCATGCAAAAAGCTAACATACGTACTACCGCGAATATCTCACTCGCAGTTGTTCCTCTTTAAACTAATTCGCTTGAACAGGGCGCTAAAAAACGAATAGAAAAGCAACACGAAAAAGCATTGCTACGACAATGGTTCAACTCTTTGCTTCGCAGAAATAATGACGGTAGCCCCGCCCCTACCGAAATCATCGTCTACTTCGCAGTATAGAAATGAAGTTGAAGCCTCAGTTAATTCCCCACAACGATGCACTATGGTTTACACAAAATAAAAACAATTCTGGCATGGAAAGTGGGAAAAAAGCTTACCCCCCCCCTCCCATTTGTACAAGGCAGCAGAAACAATGGCACACCAAACCCCATACGGTCCTCACATATGATTGAAAGAAAAGAAAATAACATTCTAGTGGTTATTTTTCAAGTACAGTATACATGCACACTTGGGCGTTTACAAGGACATAAGTTTTTTTTGGGGAAAAAGGCAACTTATACCATAATAAGATGATTTAACAGGAAGGGGTAGAATGTTGGAATTTTTATGCATTTAGAAGTACTGAATGCAATTTCTCTGCGCTTATAGCTCCTTATACCAACCGGTTTAATAATATTACTCTGCGCGTTTAATTATAGCGATGGTACATCAGACCAACTGATATGCTATATTATCGTAAGTTAACGAGTGTTAATATCGCTACATGAAAGGAGACGCAAGTGGTGTTTTGTAAGCTCGAAGTTATTTAGTATGTGTGGAAAAGAGTGTTTTAACATTTGGAGCCCGTAATCTGTTCGTGGTCGGGGGATGTGCCTGTGGTCAGAATTTCGCGTCAGACGCAACAAAATTATCGGCTGTAAATGCGCTAAACCACTCAGGTTTGAACCATTGTTTTGAATTTCAGACCTCAAAGACCACAGGTTATATTCATATGCAGCACAAAATTTTCAAACCTTAAACTTGACAAATAAATGGTATGTGTGATCTCGATAGCCTAAATTTGCTGAAGCCCGTAAAGCGCATTTTTGAAATGTATACAACTTATTGTTGATGTTTGAGCTTTAGAAGCCCATACCAACTGACAGTAGGGTAGATGAGAACAAAAAAGGTATTAAAATTAAGAAATTTCTGGGGGACCGGAAGAAACGACTGACTCCTTCTTAGCATGCCAAGGGCTTTGCTTAGCTTAATACACAATTCTTCACTATGAGAATCCACGAACATTAGTTGATAAAAGATGACCGCTAAAGCTTTGCCATTCTCTGAAAATTCGGTATTAAAATTTTTCAGCAACAGTTTTTGTTTGTACCTACGTACTATTCCTGTCGCACAGAAAAGAACGACCTTGGTTTTAGAGCTGTTGATCTGTAACGAATTATGACAAGAACATTTCGAAAAATTGACTACGGTTTTATTAGCTGTTTTTATCAAATCGTCTACATTTGTTCCCGTAAAGAACAAGCTCGTATCGTCTGCATACATAGTGTACATTATTGATTGTTCCACGTTTGCAATATCTTTAATACAAAGGTTAAATGGAAGAGGCCCTAATATGCTTTCCTGTGGTACGCGCGGTTGAGTTTTTGAGCGTAGATATTTGCCTATTTATAGACACACAGTAGTACCGATCACTAAGGTAGCTTTCTATTACATCAAGCAAAATACCCCTAACCTAGTAATAAAACAATTTTTCTAACAAGCTTTGGTGATCAATCCTGTCGAACGCCTTCGTAAAATCTATGAGTACGCCTAGTGTTACCTTCCTTGCTTCAATGTTGCTCAGTATGAACTCCTTTGATGCAACAGTGCTGCCTCCGTCGATACACCAACTGTGAACCCGTATTGTGCTGTTGTGTTAACATAATGGGAGCCCAAAAATTTATACAATCTAATGAACATAATGTTTTCTAGAGCCTTCGAAACTATTGATAATACCGATATTGCCCGGTAATTACTCGTTTCATTTTGTGACCACCTTTATAAGTACTGAGACTATGGGATTTTTCATCCGTTTAGGGAACATGCCTGTAATTAAAACAATATTATAGATATGGGCCAGGCAGGGCAATAATGAATTGAGAACAAAAATAACCGGTTCCATTTTTATGCCGTCAATGTCCTCACTTTTGCTTTTTTTAAGTTTCATAAAAACGTTGTTAGCCTCAGTTTGTTACGCAGGGTCAATAATTGTTGAGGGGGCTATAGGCGTTGGCATGTAACGTTACGCATTTTCGTTGTAAGTACTTCCTGCCAAACAAGTAAAGTAGCCATTAAATTTATTCGCTAAAGGTTTTCCTTTAAATTTCTAATTATCAATTGTAAATTTGTCAACACGGGGCGTCCTATTACTTGAAGATATCTTGATATTCTGTTATTTTTACATTTGCTTGACATCTACGATACCGTTAAAAATAGTATGGTAAGGCGTTTGGCTTGCCCAAAGGTTTGGCAAGATTGTTTCTGTAGGCCTTAAACGCTTTCAGTGCATTCAAATCGGGATTTTTCAAGAACACCTGGCACAGCCTGTTTTTTTTTGTACGTAGCATTTTTAATAGACTGAACATTACCCAAGGCTTACATGCACGTTTTGCCTTAGTTATTTCTTTGTAGAAAAAATACCTTTTATATACAGAAGAAAAAATTTCTTTGAAATGATCATATGCAGTATCAGCCGTAGAGCACGCATAAACCACGTTCCAACGTGTAAATTTGTTTGCCGTATTGTACGTGTCAGTCACTAAATAGATAGGCAAGTGGTCGCTAAGTGTCACATTATGGTAAGAGAAAATATGTCATTAAGCGCTATATTAGTTATAAAAAGGTCCATAAGAGTTTCACTTGTTGCAGTGATACGTTGTGGGGGTGGTTAATACGTTAAACAAAAAATGGGAATCGAGAATCGCAAATAATTCGCCCTTTTTCGCCCTTTTTAGGAGTTTTTTCAGCATATCAATACTTAGATCTCCCCCTAAAAAGACGATTGGTTTGAGTATACAAACAAAAAAATAAAAAATTGGCCTCTTGACAAGCGAAAAAACTTACTCAAAAGAGGCCTTCACGCGATAGCTTGTCAGACATCTGAGGAAGTTGAATAATTGACTGACATTCTAGAGCCACCACAATTTAGTAACGTCACAGCAGCGCTCACTGGCTGGTGAGAGACAAACGTATCATGGGTAAGCGGGGAAGCAAGCGAGAATAGTCCCAGACGTAGAAGGACCAAGATGGTACGAGCGCTGTCTGCTAGTCCACTATCCCGAGCACGACGCATACCCTGCCCTTGGTATTAAGCCGTCTTTGTCCGTCTCCGCCATCTCCGAAAGGTCAGACTGATTTCGTTTGTGACTTGTTCTCTGTTCGGATTTATTTCCGCTATGTCGTAACCCAGGTATACGACGACATTTTAGCATTATGTCGTAAAACACAGAGCTTGCATGTACGTGTACTTGTGCGCACGTGGGCGTCTGCGAGCTTTCATGTTAGAAAGGCTTAACGCCATGTTCACTCAATAACGCAAACGAAATAATTATGTGAAACATTTCCAATCACTTTCGAAATTATACAAATTACTTTTTGTTGGCCTGAATCATAACGCAGTTCTCTGTTCATTTGTAAGACATGTTGCGTCGCTTAAAGTTTTAGTAACAGAACTCACGACGCAGATGTTTTTTGGTGCTTTCGGAGTTCTTGTGAACAACACCAAATTATGACGAAAACAACCACCAACATATGTAGCAAGAAAAAAATGCTTATTTTGAGTACAAAACAATGCTTCATAATTGAGCCGTTTTCAGACAATAATACAAAACCTTTTGGCTGCAACTGACCAGTTTTTGACCTACCATTCTGCCAGAATATAGGGTTCTGCAATAGCACTGATTTGAGTACAAGCTGCATTAAATATGCTGTTAAATGATGGGAATGATACGGGATATTACCAATGTGGTGCTGATAAAGGGTGGCAGCTACACAGTAGCCATTCACGGCGATCGAGCGGATGGAAGCTGTAGGCAAATATATGATCGGCTAAATAAGTTTGAATTGGGCTGCTTGTCTTAGATGATCTGCAGCACGAACGCTGTAGAGCAACGAGGCTCACGCGAGCATGCTAAGACATAAAAAAGCACAACCCAACAGAGGTTAGCATTCGCTCACCTAGTTGGGCTTTAGTCGTGTTTACTGTAATGATGCGCGCGAAAAAACTCCGTAAACTGCTCAGTGAAGCGCCGTCTTTGTCACCTCTGCAGTGTTTTTGTCTAATGAGCATCAAGCAGAGAATGCAGTTGTAATTTGCCAAAGATTAAACCCTAGTTCAGATGTTCGGCTATGAATAGTACATATATAGAGATTGCATGTATAAAACAGATGGTAATGTCAAATTGACGTCAGCTGTTTTGTGTCCATAGTAAATGTAGTGAATTGCAAAGGCGGAAAACACATCTTTAAAAGTAATGTCGAAATTACCTGATTCAAAACTATGCAAAATCACGTTGGTGAAGGAAAATACATCTTAATTGAGGACATCTTGACGAAACGCCTTCCATAGTTTCTCATAACCGGAAATCAATCCTGAGCATGCCCCATCACGACACAAAATGTACGTGACATTTCGTGCAGCTCACACTAGGCCCCTGTGGTTGAGTCTCGAAGGAATAGTATTATGACCGCGTCACATAATTTTGTTATTGTTGCGTTCAGTTTGTGCCATCTGCGACAAGCGAGTAGCATCTTTATAAAACAAATGATTTCCGGGTACTTTTCACCTGTTCCTAGGGAGGTAAGTTGAAGAGAATGTTTACACGAATATTGTTATTTGAAGCATAAATGGTTCGCATGTCTTCAGAGGGCCTCCTTCCTGTGGTTGCATGTTGAAAGTTTATCAAAATATACAAATTTCATTGCTACCCGCGCACACTGATGAGGTCATCATAAATGAAAGCGTGATAGTCAGTTCGACTGGCGGTAAGCGAATATACAGCAAGGCTCAATAATCATTTAACTCGTGCATTAAAAGCCATCACAGATCTAGACAGCAAAATCGCACTCACTATTCCACCAGTTCCCTTCACTGGATACAAGATGGCGCAATTCTTTTGGGCACGTCTTTGGCGACCGCATTCATTGGAGGACTCACCAACAACATGTACTTCGTCTGCAGTTTTACCGTTCTCACAACCACATTTCAACGCAACAGTGGCTTCATCCTTGTGAGTATTTATTACAGGTATTCAGAACATGCATGTAACCAGATTGGTTAGCCTCACAGTGCTATATGTCCACGAGCAGTCCTTTCTCACATACCTTTTTCAATGTCAGTCTACCTTGGAGGAACGGAACGCCTGTTTGTGTTTTATTGCTTGGGTTTCCTCGTTATTACGCTCATTATTATGATCCTCCTTTCTAACACTTCGGAAAATGACCCACTCTTCCCTTCTGATTTCAGGGATTGAATGAATTCGTTTGGGGGACAGGAAACATGGCAGGAAGTTACTTGGGAGGTTTACTCATTGATGTGAGTACAGGTTAAGACTACTTTTTCGGTGTGCGTGCAAATTTCTAATATTTCTACCCTTGAGCAGATAGCTGCATCACCACCGAGATTTTCCGCGCACTCCATCATTTTCTGAAGTGAAGGTGTACAAATTTGCTGCAAAAAGTGGCTGCAACTAAAGGATGGTGAGAGCAGTCCGCCCACCTTGGCAACCTTGTCGATCCTTGTCGTTATCGTACGTAAAACATGTCAAAAACGTAGACACCTGTCTCAATCGCCTGGCACATCTACGCCTGCCAAGCTGACACGCCGTATAGCAGGCTCCTGTTAAATGCTCACACTTCTTAAAATCTGCAGAAAGTGATATAATTGCTGACGAATGCGTAGCGTTCTTATTCCGCTTGCAACACCAGCTTTCGAGCTCACACCTCGTTCATTCGTCGGCCACCAGGGTGTCAGGAACGAGCGTAACTCAAACGCAACGCTATTTTCAGAACAATTATAGAAAACTTCCGATATTTCGGTGATGTATTTCTTATCACGCTACCTTGGGGGAGATAACTACCCGTATCTGGTATATGGCTTACATACCGGGTGATGAAAGTTAGGTCGAGAGATATTTTAAAAATTAGGCGCTTAGATGGTAGTGAAGACCACTGCTACAGTGAGGTTATGCGCCAAGGGGGACACAGAATTGGGTTGTAATTAATGATGTAGGGGGCTAATTAAGTAAAATTGAATAATAAAACTTTTTAGTGGCTCCAGTGAGCAGGCTTGTTTGTATTGAAGAGTTAGAGACAATCGTGCTTAGATGCAGTTTCATTTGGCAGAATTCTTCTGGGGCATCCGAACTCTGAGATATTAAAGTGCGAAGTTTAATTGCCATTGGCATGATTACGCATGCTAGACACTGAAGACTGGCGAAAAGCTTCTCCCTTTTGCGACGTGCCTGCTGTGTAGGGTGTTTATTTTGACAGCGGGGTGGCGGTATAGGCAAAAGTGTAACTGGCACCCTTTTTGTCTTGGCTGTGTTATCGCAATCTGCAGTAGACGCAACAGTAGGCGGAAACGGAGATAATTGTTCGAATGAACTGTGGATCAACAAAAAAAAATTGCGAAAAACTGTGAACCTTATAAAGCTTCGCATTGTAAAACAATGCAGATTTCCCGCAAGCTCAGCTTGTATTCTTTATAATAGCGTAAATGGGTATAACTGGTTAGACAAAATTTTGAAAAACCAAAAAATAAGGAAAGTATCAAAAAACGGAAAAAGGCCAACCGTGTAACACCCCGCATTTCCACAATTAGGCAAAGTTCTTGAAAGTTCTATCTGTAACCGCTATAATATAGTAAATGGACACGTATAGTGGAACAAAATTTTGAAAAAATAAAAAGTAAGAAAAATACAAAAATACAGAGAATGGCGAACCGTGCAGCGCCTTGCATGTCCACAATAATTCAGATTTAATGGACGTTCAGCCGGTATTCGTTTAATAACGTAAATTAAAGTAACTGGCTAAACAGATTTTCAAAAAAAAAACAAAAAAGTATGAAAAAGAAAAAATTCACAGCATATCCACGGGGTGAATGATGATGAGTGGGCGAAGCTCCTGAGGGGAAATCATCGGTAAAACCGTGACTCTTCAGTGAAAGTTCGCCCACTACATCTGTGTCCGAACGTAACGTCTAGAAAGTCTCGCTTAAACCGCGCGTCGGCACCTTGGGGCTGAGCTCGCATGATGCGTTTTGCAGACGCCTCACGAGCTCTCACTGCATTGGGGTCTGCCTGCCGATACGCGCGCTTTCTCGCCGCTTCCCGTTCTCTGACGTTTTGGAGATCCTCTTCGCGCCGCAGCCGTGCCGCTTCGCGTACGGCAGGGTCCTCGCGCCGTTGCCGTGACGCTTGGGCCTCTCGTTCTCGAACGCTGGGATCTTGGCGGCGTCGTCGCGCAGCCAGACGACACGCTTCGGCTTCCCGCTCTCGTACGACAGGATCTTGGCGGCAGCGTCGCGCAGCTTCACGGAGCGCTTCTGCCTCGCGGGCTCGCACATCTGACGCCTTATCCATCGGGTGACTCCGAGCGCGCGCCAACAGCGAACGGATTTTATTACAACGCTCCCCGCCATCTAGTAAACAATCCAAGAACTAAACTAGAGGTAGCCACGCCATCTAGTAAACAATCCAAGCGCATCTTTTCATCATATACAAGTACCGCCATCTAGTAAACAATCCAAGAACTAAACTAGAGGTAGCCACGCCATCTAGTAAACAATTCAAGAACTAAACTAGAGGTGGCTACATAGATACGTCGAGGATGGACAGACCCACGCCCTAAGGAGCTTCGTCCCTAAAAAAATACGGCAAATTGCGAGCCGTGTAGCATCCTGCATTTCCACAAAAATTTATATATGCCCGAAGTTCCACCGGTAATCGTTATAATAGCGGAAATGTAGATGATTGGTCCAGCAGAATTCTGCAAAATAAACAAAATAAAAATACGGATCTTGTAGAACAGTCCACAATATTGCAGTTTTCCAAAATTTCTATCGGGAGCCGGAATAATAGCGTTAGCCTTTATAATAGCGTTGTAATCACGATAAGAAGTGTATGAACGCAATTTAGGAAAAATAAAAAATTAAAAAAATAGAAAGATTACCCGGAATGGCAAACCATGTAAGGCCGCGCATTTACACAATAGTGCAGATTTCGTAGAAGTTCACCCTTTATTCCTTAATATAGCGTAAATGGACATAACTAGCCGACAAAAAAATTTGGAACAGTAAAAAGTAAGAAAAATATAAAAATACGGAAAAGGTAAACCACGTAACGCCCGGTTTTCCACAATAATGCAGATTTCGCGCAATTTCCACCTGTGCCCTAAATGGATAAAATTGGTCGGCCAAAATTTTGAAAAACCAAAACATTTGGCTTTAAACACTTAAGACAAGCGGTATAAGAATGTAACGCATTAGTAAACAATTCTCTCAAGGTCTGCAGATTTTTTAAGGCGATAGTCTTTCTTGGGATACTAAAACGTCAAAATTGCCGGTCTGTCTGTCTGTCTGTCTGTCTGTCTGTCTGTCTGTCTGTCTGTCTGTCTGTCTGTCTGTCTGTCTGTCTGTCTGTCTGTCTGGACAAATAGTGCTGCCGCCCTAACCTCGATCTCGTAGCCCGACCGCTTATTTTCAAGTCCTAACAGACGGTGCAGCAGTGCGAACGCGGCAAAATTGAACTCCACAAATTTCCATGGGTGGACCGAAGCAGCAAGGGGAGAGTGCAAAAAATAGGCGGATGAGACAAGAGAGACAGTTACGATTCGGGAGTGGCATTAGACTATCATCTTTTGACGACACTTGCAGAGACGCAATCAGATGTCTCGCCAATAATTTGGCGTGTACGTGCCTTACTGGTGTCTTCAATCATAAATGATTTGATTGGTTGTAGGGTTAAACGCGCCGACGCAACGCAGGCGATGAGGCGCTCTGTATAGGATGGCTCCGGAATAATTTTGAACACCTGGGGATCTTTACCGAGCGCCGAAATCTCGTACACACGGGCGTTTCTGCTTTTCGCCTCCATCAGAAAAGCGGCCGCCGCGGTCGGGAATCGAAGCCGCGACTTCGTTCTGCGCAGCACATTGCCTTAGCCATTGAGCCACTACGGCGGCTTCAATCTTAAATGTATAATGTGGGGTAAAGGGAAGCGGCGGTGCTCCACTATTAAATTTTCACTTCTAAAACCGTGGAATCAGTTACCTCAGCTAGTTATTCAACTAAGCGGAAATGCAGAACACTACACGGTTTTTTTTTATTTTCGTCATATTTATTAGTATTTGGCACGTTTTTTCGCCGGCTTTTCTTTGTTTAGTCCTTGGTTTCTGAAGGAGCTATATGAGATGACTATTCTTTATTTCCTCAGATCATTCTTGTGAAAAATCTTTCTTTTCTATTTATTTTCCTGTTTATAAAAATATTTGGACCAATTATCTGCATTTATGCTATTATAATGATTAAATGTGTTTATTCCATGAATTCTGTTTTTTTTTTGTGAACCCAGGGAGTTCCACAGTCCTTGCTGCGGGGTACCATTCACAGAAGCGGCTTAGTAAAACAAAACCCGCGTATTTATTGCTCACGTCATTCGCGTCATTCCACGTCATTCAGGCTAAGAGCCATAAAATTACCAGGACACTTGGTCAGTCCTTAAGGACGAGGCGCGTAGAACGAGGGTGCGGTTCCCGAGGTGTGCGGAATCTGTTCTAGGCGCGAGATTGCTGATAGTGCTGCTGATGATTGTGACATTGGTGAAGATGATGATGATAGAGTCACTACAGAGCTCCCCCCCCCACTAGCGCTCGGCGCGATTAAAAAATTTCCCCGCATTTTCCCGAGGGGAAGAATGTGAAAGTGCGAATGCAGGAGTTGAATTTGCGCGGTTCGGTAATGTTCGCGAAAGAGAGATCACACACACACACACACACACAGAACTACAAAGAAAGAAAGATGCATTTATTCACAGACACCTATTTGTGTTGTCGTTGTACTTGATTGCTAGAGCGGATCTCAGCTTTGAAATTTCGTGTCAGTACTCCTTTAAGCGGGTGCATTAGCCCTTCTCACGCCCGATTCCTGGCCAATCCCCCACGTGGGTATGTGCCATGCACAGACACCTATTTGTGTTGTCGTTGTACTTGATGGCTAGGGCGGATCTCAGCTTTGAAATTTCGTGTCAGTACTCCTTTAAGCGGGTGCATTAGCCCTTCTCACGCCCGATTCCTGGCCAATCCCCCACGTGGGTATGTGCCATGTCAGCGGCTAGGCAGCGCGCGCCCATCTCCCCCCGTTGCCAAGGAAGACGAGGAGATTCCTGGCCAATCCCCCACGTGGGTATGAGCCATGTCAGCGGCCAGGCAGCGCGCGCCCATCTCCCCCCGTTGCCAAGGAAGACGAGGAGCGCGCGCATCCGCAGCTGTTGCTATGGGGACGGACGGCGGTCGCCGGAATTCATGGTCGCTTATAAAGTGCATTCGCACCTAAAAGAAACCGAAGCCCATTTTAGCCGGTGCGGGAAAGGAGCGCGATGGTTGTGTAGGGTATAGAACTGCCGATAGAACATAGCGGCATGCAACTGCGGAGAGGGCTGTGCTGATCGCCGTGAGTAACATCGACAGCTATGTGCAATTTGTCCGTAGTCAGGAAGAGTCCGTGGGCAGTCAGTGGTTAAGTGGCAGGCATTGACTAAACGGCACGGCCCTGTTCTTCGGTGAGGTAGCGTCGGGGATGTGGGGGAAAGCTCGGGTGGACGAGGCTGGGAGTGCGGCCGCGGTCGCACTGCGTGATGGGGGGGGGGGGGGGGGGGGGACGGCTACAATGGATGGCGGAGCGAACCGCAGGGAAAACTCGAAGGACAGCGATGAGATGAAGCATGATGCTGACCACTGCCAGCCAAAGTGCGGGCTTGGCTTCGCTGTGGTGTGAGCTCTGGGGATGTGTCGCTGTCTGGGCAACTTGCGCACGCGCCGTGAAAGACGGAGCAGCGGAGGGCGCCAACGACAAGCGTCTTTTGAACCACCGGTCTGTCGGGTTCCTGTCGTGCAGTGCACTTGTGCTGGTTTCATCTGGGGTCTGAGAGCAGAGCGCCTCTGACACCGTATACCGAATACTCTCCTGTAGCATTGAATCGATCGAGGTGGGGTGACCAGTTTATGGCGCGTCTGATTGCATAGCGACAAGAAATTATTCTTTCGGCGACGTTTGTTGAGAGGTTTTCCCGCAATTGTTTCTCTGGTGTTTCCTTCCATCATAGCCAGGGTGTCAGGACTGTCGGGGGCAGTCTGATCAGCTTCGAGTGTAAGTTGCACTTGCGAGGATCTTGAGCTGTTGTTGACTGCTGGAAGCTGTTCCACCGGTGACGGGGGAGAAGGCTCGCGTGAGCGGGGAGGAGAACGGTCTCAAAGATCCTTCTCACCCGTGCTGTGCGGCGAAGGCGGTTATGTTTCCCAGTTATTAGCGGCAAGGCAGTCGACACCTGCGTGGGTTTGTGCAGCAGACGCAACAACGTGTAGAACTGCGCCGTGGTGTTGCGTCGAGTTAACTGAGTGAAACTCGGAAGGGCCGCAAGTCGTAGTCGGGGCCCGCGTTTGTTGGTCAGGCGAGGGTGGACCTGCTGGCGACGTGTATTCCACCAATGGCATTGCAAGGCATGGTGGTATAGACAAAGACTTCCCATACCGTAGTGGTTTAATACAGCGGCCTTCTGATCGTCGTATGCACTTGGGCCTGGGGCCGGCAGCTGAATGCGCTCAGTGAGGTCAGCAGGTAACTTCTCTAAAGTGACGAGGTACCTTGTTTGCTACGACTCGATGTCGCTGACATAGAAATGACTCTCCAGGATCGTTAACCACGCCGTGTGGTGCGACAAATTGACCCAAACGGAATCATCCCGGTTAGCTCTATGAGGGCGATAGACGCTCGTCGCATGCCGTTGTCCGCATTGTGGCTGGGGAAGCAGCGGTGCGATGCCATGGCGAAGCTTCGCGTCCGGAACAGCAAATTCTAGGCGGCCGACGAGGCCGTGAGGCCGAGCCCACGTTTAGCGGTTGCGTTGGCGCTGCCATGGACAGGACGAGGCGCGTAGAACAAGGGTGCCGTTCCCGAGGTGTGCCGCATCTGTTCTAAGCGCCAGCTGACTGATATTGCTGATGATGATTGTGACGCTGGTGAAGACGATGATGATGGCGTCACTACAATATTAGTATTATATTATTAGTATAATATTGTTATGATATTAATATTATATTATTGTTATTATTACTATTATTATTTATTTATTTATTTAATTGTGCATCTTTTTCAAAGATGGCTCCCAGTAAGGATGCGTGCGTTCTTTGCTCTGCGTTTTCTATGTAAAACAGAAGTTGATTCGTGGCGGTGAGTGCAACAAGCGTGCTCTCGCAAAAGGCATAACGTCTGGTGCTTCATCTCCAATAACTTCAAGACTGCTTCGTCGTTGGGTGTGCCGTCTAACCCTAAGGCGAGGCCTAATGGCAACTAATGAAGGCCCAAATGCGAAGACTTTACTTTGCTATGAGGCTACCAGTGGTGTCTCTCAGGAATATCTTCTCGGGCTACATCTCTTTTCAATTTTTGTAAATGATGTTTCGCCAGTATTTAAGCGTTGTAATTTTCTTATGTTCTGATGATATCCATATATGTAAATTTGCTTCGAACACTGCAAGCTGTTCTGCCCTCCAAAGGGAAATCTCGCCATTTTCGCACTGGTGTGTATGCAATAAACTTCTTGTCAATACATCTAAAACTAAGGAAATGACATACACAAGAAAAACTCACATCTTGTTCCCCTATAACATAAACGGTTAAGTGCTACCTTGTGTGGCAGAGGTTAATGACCTCGTTAACTTTGACAGGAAGCGGAGTTTGTCGCCCCATATCCGGTTATTTAGTCCTAGGGCTCTCCGATCTCTTGGTGTTGTGTGCCGGATATCGAAGGACTTCAAAGAACCGAATTCTCTTGTCAAGCTTTACACTACGATCTGTCATCCGCAGCTTGAGTACGCTTGTATTGTTCGGAATAGCATGCGAAATACCAACTGTATGTTCAATGGCAGCGTCAAAATAAGTTTATATCGATCTTTACCAATCGCTTCGCTGGTAATAATAATTCTGGATCACCATTTGCATTGAAGCTACCAGGAATAATCCCCAGGCGGAGTAAGGCAGATCTTCTTTACACAGTGAAAATGTTCACGGCTCGGAGTCTTGTGAAGTGCTGCTACAACATATTCCACTCCGTGTGCCGCAGAAGTTGACCAAGAAACATGATGCTTCTCATAGTCAGAAATGCCTGCGTGGCTTGTGCCCTCTGTTCCGAATGGTCTATTTGTACAACCGGTAGTCTCAATACTTAAATATATTTAATAGGTCCCGCACTCTCTATCGCAAGCAGGTCCGTGAGCTTGTCATGGCATACAAATTTAGGCTGTTTCATTCTTGTGGTGATGATGCACAACTGAAACTTATGCTGTCATTTTGCGCGAAGCGCGAGCAACGCAAACCTTTTTCCTTCTTTCTTATTGTTGTTTCATTTTTCCGTATCTTTTCTTGTATGCACTCCTTTTATGCTGTTTTTCTCACGTGGAAGACATCTTAGATCAGTCTGTTCTTGTACGGCTCACATTATTTCGTCTGCATATATATCGTGCCAGTATGTGGGCATGCCCAATAACCATTCGGGTGCATTGCCCAATTGCTATAGGCGCTACATTTTGTTTATATATATATATATATATATATATATGTATATATATAGATATATATATATATATATATATATTATATATATATATATATATATATATATATATATATATATATATATATATATATATATATATATATATATATATAGCTGTGTGCGCGTGCATGCGTGCGTGTGTGTGTGTGTGTGTGCGTGCGTATGCATGTTTGTCGAAGCGTGTAATTGTCACGTAGTGTAAGCAATGGTATTTTCGTTTTTGTGTGAGTGAGATGTGCACGTCTTGCGTCTCCTGCTTCTTTTTTTGTTGCTTTTCTACGAATACCCTCCGGCTGCTCCTGGGCACAGAAATAATCATTGATTGACTGATTCATTGATTGATTCATTGTTTTCACTTTTGGGTAATGTCTATTACTTTGTTAGAAATACTCGGCATAAACTTGCGTTCTGAACTGCTAACCAGCGAAACAATATGTCCCTTCCACATGGCTCTTAACTCGGCAAAAACACTGCATCCACTAGACCTACATGTGTTTTTATCTCTGTGCGCCTTTTTCTTTTTGTGTGTTGTGCTACGACTGTTGCGATCTATTCGACTGGTCTATGGTATGCGTACTTGTGTTGTGCCGGGATTGTAGTTGTGGTTCTTATTACGGCTGTGTCTTTTAACGCGAATTCTCACTGGCATAAAGGTGGTAAAGTGGAAAGCCGGGCTAGTTGAAAATGGTTCATGACTGGAGCTGCGCACAAATAAACTGGACCAAGGACTGCGTGGTGTCTGTACTCTTCACTTGGTCCACTTTATTTGGGCGCAGTTCCAGTCATAAAAATGGTAATCACTATTCCTGCACGTTCGGAAATGACAGAAAAATGAGAGCAAAAGTACCGCAATTATCGAGAATTAAATCTCTAATGTTCCATAGAATGAAATACCTTGGTTTACGCAGTGAACAAGGTGATTATTACTATCAATTTCAGGTCTGGGCATTCCCGCTTCCATTTTTTGTATTTGGCCTTCTTCTTGCAATAAACTTACCAATCATCGTGTTTTATCGAAACACCTTGGACGGCTATTCAGGTGAGGCATTTCTTTTTGTTCACAAATATCCGCCTACTTTCCCTCTGGACAGGCTACCTAGGCAGTTAACCTTTAACGGTGACATTCCAACCCTTACGTACAAAGAATTGTATGAATTGAGAGTGGGATTTTGTGCGGATGAGCTGAATCTTCCACTACGTATTGAGCCGTTGAAACAGCAAAAATTGCGGAACACGTTAGACCACTGCGGCATCCCGGACATGCATGAAAGTCAGCCCCCCGTTGGCCAGTTACATTTCCCGCCAAACAAGGGAGGCTTACTGTTTTGAAGAAAGGACACTCAGTTGGCGAACAGCTTTATTGATGACATAGGATCAGCTTTATTGATAACTTAGGATCTTGTTCGTGATGTAATAACCTTGTAATCAGTAACGGCCCCATGCTCTAATGTGGGCTTTAGGTAACAAGCAACAGTAGGCGGAAGATGCAGAACGTGGTAGCGCAAAGATGGGATCACTGTTTCAAAAAAATGGGCACTGACGGTTTCCCTTCCAGTAGCATTAGTTAAATATTGCTTGGTCGGATAAAAATTTACTTGAGCATGCTATACGACGAGTCCCCATGAAAAGTGTTTGAAAAAATGTGTGATAAAAATTATGCGTTTCTTTTTATAAATATTCTGTAAAGTTTACGCAGTCTTTCACATATTCGAAGCCAAATAATCATGGCTATCACTAGAATAATGTATATGAGCTTGCTGTGAATGTTGATGGATGAACCGAAAGCTCATTCTGTCAACCTGAGAAATCTTACAATTTGCGAGGTACGAGTTCCTCCGTTTCGTACACGAGCAACCAAACAACGCGCTAGTTCGCTCTATTTAAATTCTCAGTACCGTCCGCTTGGCGAATGCAAGCTAGCTTCCGTCTGTACAAGTCTGGAAGCCAGCTAAATTTAACAGCGTCTATATCTCGGACCCTTCAAAATGATTGGAAGGAGGTAGCCACGAAGGTAAAACACTAAAACAAAGTTCAAGAATTACTGTAAAAAATCGCAGGGGAAATACCGAGAAGAATTCACGGCAGACCCGCATGATACTAACTGGCACCATATTCTTGTTTGGTGCGTTTTATTAAAGCGAAGCTTTAAACCTCTACACCGAAGGGGTATTTCGCCACCGTTCCCTCCTGAGAAGTTCCGTATATATGGAAATATGGGAATACGAAGTACTTTCCTAGGATGACACAAAGCCGCAACAAAACACGGAATATTTATGAGGAACACACGAGAACGAAATAGTGCATACTTATCCAAAAATTTGACACCGATTTTATGTCTGTAAGTTTTCTAGAACCGCCATATCATTGTCCGTATGAATTCCATATATACGGAGTATACGGAAAACATACGGAGCGTCATTTTGCTTATTATTGAAGATAAAAACACGAAACGAATGTCAAGCGCTTTTATTGCGCACACTAATCTGATTCCCTGTTTTTTTATCCCAACATATACTTTCAGTGTGCTTGGGGGCGGCATAATGCGTATGAACTCCGTATTCCCATAATTCCATATATACGGAACGTTTCAGTAGGGTTGGTGTCAAGAGAAAACTCCCGCGAACAATAAAAGATGTTACTGGCACCGCCAGAACTTTAACATGGAACGAATAGACAAGCAGAGCGAGAGCCCGTTGTCTTACCGGTTGAGCTACGAGACAACGCGGAGACGGGGGAGACAGACGGCGCGCTCACCCAGCACATCTCTGGCTTTACCCCCGGCATTTTTGCGGAAAGCCATGTGTTAGCTTCCCACGACCCCTGGCCCCGCTGTGCACTCCGCCCACGGCATGTGTAGCGGCCGTGTGCGTGCCTTGCGTATGCACTAGGAGTTAATAAAAATTAAAGGAAGCTCACACCAACGCATGACATCTCATGTCTCCTCTCTCTCCGCCCACGAACTCGTCGCCTTCGTCGGCGACGGCAGAGACTGGGGAGAGGTGAGATCGTCTAACACCGGTTGTGAACTTCCATAAATATTATAAAATAGTGTTTCGACTCATTTGATTACACAATACAACCCAACCAACCACTATTAATTACTCATGCATTGATTTAACCTTAGCAAATAATATGTCTTCGAAGTAATAAAGGGTGTGATTAAGTGTAATTCCCTGTCTCTGGTTTCACTCTTTGTAGAGCCACGTGTGTGAATACAAATGATGCCGCATGGGTAATCGTTGTGGGTGACGTTTACAGCTTCGCTTTCCAAATACCTTCGGAGGGTGGATTGTCGCGCATTTTTTCGAATCTTTTCAAGTGTATTACGAGCTGCAAAGCCCTTATAATAGAAGAATTTCAAAAACTCTAACCGGTATAGCTAGGACGTGTGCGAACTCATTTCGTTTAAGGGAGTTCTATGGATCGTTATACAAGAATTGTCCCCGCTTAAGCAACTCGTGAAAAGGGATGCAAGCAAGGTATTTTTGGTTGACAGAGGTTCTCTACAGCGTCGTAGGGGATTTCGTCGGCCTCAGAACTTCGGGACCGCACAAATAATGATTAGCCTAGACAAGACTGTCTTAGAATTGTTGCATATTCAGTATATCAGCAGAGAGGAGCTCTTATCTCTGATGCAGGTCAGCTTGGATGTTCTGTATATCAGCAGAGAGCAGCTCGTAAGTATCACGCAGGAATCCCAAATGGTTTTCAGATTTACGCAGTTTTTCTGTAGGCCACTGTGATAGCTATGCGCCTGTACATGTGTAAAATAAACACGAGCTTTACGGGCTTTGCAACTTTCGCATTCAATGCGTAGGTCTTCTGTCAATCACAGGACATACGGGACGGCATAGACGAGCTCTATCGTTTACTAGCATGATACATAGCCGCCTTCATTACCCGCCGATAAAAAAACCGTATGTAGTTACGTTATGCGGGCTATCGCGGGGTGGATGTCCACTTCAAATTTGATTTTGAGCATGGGCGAACAAAATAGCATTGTTAAAATTTATTGAAACCCCCCACTCGAGGGGACACTGAGAATTCTATGTAGTCAAATAGTTCACCCCATTAGTGTCCGCGTTTTGGGTGTATGTGCATGCGTGCAACTGTGCATATATATATATATATATATATATATATATATATATATATATATTATATATATATATATATACAGAAAGAAATGCCGGCAGTCTACCCAAAGAAGCATAGGGGATATTAGACAATTTTTTTTACCGTTAGTGACGTTACGTATTTTATTTTTATATTATACGTGAGAAAGAAAGAAAGAAAACACGCGCCAGAGTGGGGACCGAACCCACGCCTTTCGATTAGATCTCGAATGCCTTACCAATTCGGTATCTGGGCGACTGTGTTCTCCTTTGCTTCTGGGGTATTTATATTTACTACAACTGTATCTGACGCTTGAGGGTGAGGCATGAGGCTTAAGGTATATATATATATTATATATATATATAATATATATATATATATACATGTGTGTGTGCGTGTGTGAGTGATCGGTTAGTATAACAATCATCCTAATCCGGTGTTGCAGCAAGCAACTCAGCTAGTCTAGCAAACTGCAGACCATTTGTTTTCTCTCCATATGTGGCGTGAATTAGGTGATCCTCAGAATATATGAGTGAAGTTCGGTTGTTTATCTAAACATTCTAGTATAATGGCGCATTGTACTACAGTGTAATCGTTCAGCGATTCCGAGAAAAGAAAACATGGTCGCAAAATCTATCGCAGCAGACGTTGGAACACAACGCACTATTTTATTTGGGAAGATGTGGAGTCATTCAAAATCATCATCATGCCCAACTGCATTCTACTTGCGGAGCAAAGTCCGAGGCTGTCGTGTCGGGTAGTAAAGCGGTTAAAAATAAGCAATGTACTATGACTGTAAGGCAGCAGCTTCCTGCTTCTTTTACATTATGAGGGCGTGTGGTGACGTCGGTTGCAGCTGAGTACGTAGGCATAATAACGAACCCAAAATACTAATTGCTTCAGAGGTGGGCCATGGAAGAATACCAAACTTAATGATCTATTGCCAGATAGTTCTGTTCATGGACCAAGAAATACATTGAATTTTGTGAAAAATATTCCTGCCGGGACCCTCCCTGTTATTTAGTTTAATTCAAAAGGATTGACTGGCAATGTACTATTGGTGTTCGCGTGTTGGCCACTAGGTCCCGCGTGTTGCTATAAAAATATTAGGATATGTCGTATACGTTAAAGGCACCTAATACAATATTAAACTGAGGTAGCAAGGGCCCAATTGAAAGTTAACCCAACATTATATTACCTGAGCGAACCAAGGTAATCGCGTAAAGAATCACAAACTGTACAAAGCAACCGCTACGGGTGCCTGAGGAACCCACCATATGCGAAAATTATCCGCATCTGCATTTAGCACAACGAAACAACAACATAAACAGTGCTTGATGAATGCTACCAGGTGCAGGATTTATCCGTATCTTCATTTTGCCCATCGGAAATGGTATTAAAAGAGAATATGCAAAAGTCTCCACGGGCATTACAATTTGCAGTATTCTGACTTGATGTGTTTTCGATTACCTTGGAAAGTACCGTCTTGGGATCTACCCATAACGTTTATTGGGCTGACTGCATGCAACTACTCGCCTATTTTTGTGCTGTTGACGAGACAATCGGGAGCAGCAAAAATATTTGTCCAGCGGCCAGCCGGAGCATTGCTGTTGAGTAAAGACAAGTTTTCAGCCATAGGAGGTCTAGCCAATGTTTGCAAATGAGCCTCTAAGCATTATTTAGGTCAGGTTGGCTTCATCCAGTGTTTCACAAGTTTCCGAGAGGTGGCGTGCGTCAGCACCATAGCTGTAAAAACGTAAGAGTTTTCAATGAAGGGCACCAGCTCCGGCGATGCCGTAAACATGCCGGATCAAATCAAATGATCACTATTTGAAATATCGTAGGACACATGCATGCTAATAACTTTTTCCCCTGGAAATGTACGAAACGTCAGGATTTAGTTGGCGCTATTTCGAGGGTCGTAATAGTTTTCGGGCTTTCGCAAGGATTCAGTATGACGATTCTGCCAGGACTTCTGCGCACGATACCTTATTTCGGGAAAAAAAAATAACTTCGCGCTTAAAATGATCTTAAATGGCTAAACTTCCGAAACACCAACAAAGAAACTCGTTTGAGCGTTGCTAGGTCTTTTGTTTTTCGAGTAACGACATGCACTCGCTATTAACGCCACAGGGACACTAAGAGCGTGTATCAGATTTAGACTGGAAACAGGCATGTGTATCTATGACTGCGAAGGGTGCTAACCTTCATTGCGTGCATATATGTGCTCTTTAGGCTTCTGCAAGAATGTTTAGCAGCTGTATAATAGTCGTCGCATCTGTACACGCCAAGTGACATCTTTGTTACGCACGTGATATTCGGAATTATCAGGTATACATTTCTGTTGTACTGGAATCCACACTGACATCTGGATTTTGTGCGGTTAAGCCCTGTAGATGGTTACAATAGTGTAATGAAAACCCGGCTTACGGTTAAAAGGGTCTTTTTTATCCTCTTTATTTCATCCTTACTTTTTTCTGCTATTTGTATATATATATATATATATATATATATATTTTAAAATCTTGTTGCCGTAAGTTTCCCTTATTCGTGGTAGTGGGGATAGTTGCGGGAGTCAGGATGTGCGCCTGCTCACTGCTCTTGTAGATCTCCTAGTCACTTACTGCAACAAACTGCAGACTCGCTTCTAATAGCCTCATTCCTTACAACGAATATGCTTCCAAATAACTTGTGACTTTTGAACTGGTGCCTCGGACGTGTTTGACACAATATCCAATATTTATCGGTTTGTAACTCATCTAGGGAGTTTCCATAGAGTGTTGCCGCGTAATCGACTGGACTAGCAGTATTTATCCTGAAAATACAACCCTTTGTTCAAGCACAGCAGGCTCATCATTCCAGACAACTGCATTTGGCATTCATGTTTGTGCAACCGCTGACACTTCTGTTTCCGAAAGGCGTACCAGATTATGTGAATGCGGTATCAGTTTTTGACGCGATTAGCGTTCTTGGACAGCTTGCCAAATGTACGTCGCCATCCAGCGTTTTTACAGTACCAAGCAATTTCCCTCGCACACAAAAAATTTCAGTACATTTTTAATAGTTACCAAGACGCACGTTATGCTTTAAATACATCCTACACAGGACAAACGCCGAATGACTGGCTGACGTTCAGAACAGGGAAAAAGGCTAGTTTAAAATGTGCTGCCGACGCCCGTGTAGCGAAACAATGAGCTGCACGTTGCACCGCGAATCACAGATCCTCCAGAGAAGGGGCAACTTGGAGGCGTTATATGCATTTTCGTACAATATACAATGCAATCAGCATTCTTAGCGCACTTCAAAAATTTCGTTACATGTGTGGCTTTGCAAAGCCGCTCATGCCGAACGATTTCTTTGATTCGTCGGCAGTGAACAGAAGGACAGGGTGTAGCGGAGATGAAGGAAATGTAGGGAATCTTGGTGGATATCGCACGGGGATGGCATATGGGGTTATATGAGTTATGTTCCTCACTGCTAATAGTCAGATAATCAAAACCACGCGCACAGCAAAGGCTCCGCTAGGCAAATTGGAATAATCGTTACAAGGTTCTTGTGCACGTAGATTTCACCTTTCGTTTTGCCCAAGAGCACGAACTCTAAAATCTCCTGTGGTAGCAATTCTTCGTTACTCTACACTTCACCAATGACAGTGGAAAGGCGGCTATTTGCAGTGGTCGAGCAGGGGTAACGTTAGCAGTTTAACATCCACCATTACGAGTGGAATGTTTATTCTAGTTTCGAAGACAGCAGAGCCCCATAGAAGGAATTCTCTTACAGTTTGTTTCATAAACGGCTACC